>JAXIVD010002313.1:0-62855 GCA_036785275.1 Cancer borealis | reverse complement strand
AGTGAACATTACTTCCGTAAAGCATGTGATAGATTTAAGATCAAATCATAAAAATATATGATCTAACACAAAAGATAACTTACACACAATAATTCCAATGCATGGTGTATAGCTTGCATCATTGGAGCCCTTCATTTTCAGTTCATACTCCAGCTGGGAGTCAATATCTCTGAGAGAGGGCAACGGAGGGGAAAATGGGTGGGTGTGATACCTGAAATTGAAGACAAAACTGATGAATCTTTTCCAGTTATACAGCTGTAGTTCTTTACACTCACACAAGGCCGTTTGCTAAATTCCATAAATCACAAGAGATATTCTGACCATAAGACTTATATCTGCAGGAAATTTATAATTTAGGAAAGCAGCAAAACTGTCTCACCATCCCACTAAGGAGAGACTGAGCTTCTCCATCTCAGTGAAGATTGTCTGTTCCACTGTGCGCCCCTTCTCTCCATCCCCGAGGCGGCACCGAACAGGCAGCGCATGCGACACTATCAGGTCTGGTAACAGGAAAAACTGTAAAGTCACAGTGTACAAACACACAAACTTCATCAGCTTTGATAAAAAAAAAGATTAAGAAATATACTTTTCCCACAAGAATTATTATTCACAACATAACATTGCATCTGTTATGACCAATGTCAAAGATATTAAGTGAGTAATGTTGGGCATGACAAAGATAATTGAATTCTTAAGAATTACTGAGCATATGAACATATTCTGATTATCAAAATAAAAAAAATTAACTTGGATAGGTAGTCACACATCAAAAGCAGTCACGGGTGGATGATAAATTTCATAAAATACTATCTTTAAGTTAACTGAACTTACACACCTTTGGAAGATATACACAGTTATTTTGAGAGGGCAGAAAACACCATTTAATCAGCCGAGACTATGCTATCACAGAAAGTATTAAGTATACATGTAAATATCTGATCCTTACTATGATTGGTGACATCCCACTGGCCAGCCAAGTAACCCACAACCTCTGAGGTGGACAGGTGGGCATGAATGTCTATCATGGCCATTGCTGATGAGGACATGGTAACGTTGAAGGGCTGCATGCGACCTAAAGCTTGGAAAGAAGTGAGTTCCACCATTGTGTTCATATCACTGAAAAGAACAAATCAGAACTCCATTCAACTCTCACAATCAACAAATAGAAAGTGTTGTATTAATAACATCTTATTTACTCAGATGCTGCTTCATTAGAGCTTCCTTAAAGGGGTGCCCATGGCACAAATCTCCACTTGCTCCTCTCCCGGTAATTAATCCTTACATACTCCTGGCTTATCACTCCCTGTCCTCATACTAGCTGTCTATCTATCTATAGTTTCTGATGCCTCGTTCCCTATGGAAATGTCCCTGACCTCACTTCCGATACCAAGATGTATGGAATGTGATTAGGAATCTGATGCAGGGCTAAAATATAGTTAGGAAACTGATACAGGACTGTGTGCATTACAAAACAAAGAGACAGCTTGGCTCTTACACTTGTGCTGATCAAGACGTGGCTCATGAAGGTGGAAGGCAGAGGTGGATATAAATACAACGTATAAATAAGAGATGATGCATGATGCAAGATAGAGAAAATGGGATTCTAAGTCCCATGAATAACTCACTTTAGATCAGGTATCCCACAGGCAGTGTGGAGCACGGGATGGATAGCTACTCTATGCTGTAGTCTTTTTTGGGGGTTAAGGATAGATGGAGTTATACAAAAAACATATGTCAAACAAATTAAATGGCCAAAGAGCCACACTCAAATTGCATGTAATAGAAATATTCTAGTTTTTTGCATGCTCAAAATGTGAATGTGACCTTTAGAACTTACTGATTGGGGTGTCTGTTGCCAATCATCTCAAACTCCACAATCTCTTGCTCATGGGGACCATCACTGTCACTATCAGTCATCTCCTCCTCATCTGCACGAGTGACTTTTGTTAATACTGATGTGTGGTTAGATGGCTTGGATACTTAAGTTAGTCATTGTTAATATGTGAAAGTGTTCACTAATATGGCACACAATCCCCATGACACATTTCCATTATAACCATAGACACTCACTCACCCAAAGCCTCTCCCTCTCTCTCAAACTCAAGTCTTTTTTGACGGTACCAGTTGTTCTTGTAGGAGTCCAGCTTCTTGCCTTTGTAGCGCACCTGTAAGGAGTGAGGGTGTGAGGCAGAGGCATACGAAGGCAAAGATCAAGATAATGAACATCATCATCTGGTATAAATTATTCACTAATTCCCTGCCAGCAAAGGTTATGTTCCTGAAAACAGTGTGGTTGGTTTATCTCATCAGCGTGAAAATTTCATACAACAGCAGCTTGTGGTACTTACTGAGGCCCAGCCACAACCTGACTTCTTGTCTGGGTTAACAATCTTCTTGCAGTAAATGGCCCAGGCACTTGGGGTGCCAAAGATCTTGTTTGTCTCCTGGGATCGGATTCTCCCATCAGGCAGCAAATCACCTTTAAACTTGTTCCCCTGCAGACACATAACAAAATCATAATTCTTGTAACTCCTGAGTATCAAATTGATGAGGAATCAAAGTAAAAACATAACACCTACATGTACAGTTAAGAAGATGAAAACATGTGTAATATGTCATTAGTTATCAATATTTCAGAATCATTAGGAAAGTTTATTAATTTAAGAGAAACTTTGACAACTCACACAAGTTATTGGAATTATTGCAAGGAATAAGAAATTCGAGATTGGTTTCTTCAATCTTTGAGAGACTGGAAGCATCTAGTAGAAAACTTAGTGAGCTAACACAAGAGTTAGGAAAGTTAAGCTTCTGTATATGTAGATAATGCATGTTAATTAGCTTGATAAGACATACCAAATGCATAAAAACTAACACAAGATTCAAAGATACTATATAAACCAAGCTGAAAAAACAAGTATTGCTCTCCATACAAAGCCAGTCTGTTGCCAAGTGAGCTGCAAAACTTTAGTCTTCTCTGGCATGGAAGAAAGGCAAAAGCATCCACAAAGCCTCACACTAATCAGTATTAGTAACATACGCTTGCCTTAGTTAATATATAGTTGGTTAGCTTTGTACTAAAGTGTTTAAAAATTATATATGCATGTTATGATACACCGGACAAGCCAGAGATGTAATTCATAAGGTAATACTAAAATTCAAACTTAAAGACTTGCTGGCGGGATTGACCACAGCTGGGACCTGAAAAAAGCTCAGTGAAAGTATATTATAATATTTCTTTTGTGTTCAATATTCAAGTTTGTAACATCCTGCAAATGATGTAATAAATGTACACACAAAACAGTACACTGGGGTAAAGAAATTTAAACACTTTGCCGAATGTTTAATTCAGATTGTGGGAAAATTACAATATCTTCTGTAAAGCAAGCAACACAGGCCATAGTGGAGTTTAAAAATCAATGTGATGCCAAAAATGAGTTGTATGTAATGGTACTGTTCTTTATTTCCAAGTACAGTAAGCTTTTTTGTTCAATCTGAACTCCACAAAACATACACATCAGCGGGGAAGATGGTAATTGGTTCCAGAACGCCACTAAATTTTCCTTTTCCTAACTCCAAGACTTATATTTGATAAAATAGTGTCTGAATACTGTAATAATAAAAAAAAAGATAAATTGTAAGAATCCAAGCTTAATATAATTCGCTGAGATTCATTATTATGTTCACTAAAACTGACTTCCGAAGCTGAGCAGTGCTGGCTAATTAGTGTCTGCATCCCTACCTTCCCCTGATGCAGGAATTCTTCACAAAATGTTAATTGCAGTTTGCAGTGAATAGTATGTAATGATTGGTGCATTTGCTCACCCACTCTAGTTGATCAAGGGCCATCAAATAAAGTAGGGATGTTTTGATGTACTTCAGTATCCTCCATCTCATAATAGTATTTTTCTGCTCCAATTGGTGTGAGATGCAAGATCATACTGTATATTATATATTTCTTTCATTAGAAGAAATGTGAGCCCAGTAGCACTTGACTTTGCTGCAGAAGTTCAAACTTTCAAATGTAAAACCTGGACTTAAGATATTTAACAGTTTGTCATAGAGTTTACAATTCATGAACCATAATATTGTTAAACTCAAGGACTTACTGTACTTAATTTTCATTTAGAAAATCAATCAAACTGAGTCAGCTGCAACAAAGTGAATGAAGAATCTTTAGTGCACACAATTGCATCACATACGATCTCTAACCTATCCTATACACCATCTTTACCTGATGCTGTGGACTCTATCTTGTGTGTTCGCTTACCACAGTGAGCAGCGAGGCAGAGTGTACTCAGGGGAGTCCTGCACAGTGCATGGAGGAGCCTTTGTCAAAGTCACATGGGCAAGAGGATGAGAGTCTGTGTGGTAGTAGTCTTACCAGGTAATTGATGGTCATGTGTCCCTCGCCAGGTTGCAAAACTCCCTCCTTCACCAATGTCTTGAGGGTGAGTCCCCTGCCAGGGCTCCTACCATGAGTCACTTCTTCAATATCCTCATAGTCCTCATCTTCTGCCTCCTCTTCTTCCTCCTCGTCCTCCTCTTCTACTTCATCACCGTCAATTTGGATTTCTTCATGAGTTGGAGGCTGAACTGACATCGTTTACATGTGCAAGTCAATAATATATCTTTCCAAAGTCTGAAAATTATCAAGTTATTAAAATCCTGCCAATCTTGGTATGAGTGCAGTCAAGGTCTACAAGAGGTGCAGGACTCCACCTCTTTAGTTCAGGCAACAAACATTACACTCCATCAAAAGCCCACAGCATGGCAACTCAACTCGACTCTTCATCTGTCCACATCTGGGCAGAAATAAAACTTATAAGTTAAATAACATATAAACAAACATATGAGTGATAGTACAGCCATGCTAACACCTTTCTACCTTGTGCTTTGTACAGTCTTTGATGCATTCTTGTTCATGTATGGAAAATAGCTTCCCTAGGGCTGGGGGGCTCCTACCAACATGTGTCACAGAAATCACACACTCAAATTTCATCCATATTCTTAAGCAAGACTTGGGTTTCATGTAATTATAAATGGGGTTCATCCACACAGGGGATCACAACATTAGTCCATATTTACAAATATATATTCCATGATAATTTCAAATCTGAAGAACCACCTCGGCTGTGACACTGATTCCAAGTTTTGCGAGAATTTCCTTGGAATAAAGTTAATATTGAGACTCTTTATGGACAGGGGTGATCCACATCTGTTAATCCAGAGTTTTGTTTAATAGCTAATACATGTATAATATAGCCCTTAGTCTCATGAAAACTTGAAGGTGACATGAGTCTGCTAAATCCAATTATAACTATTTCTTAAATACAGAAAGCAAGTCTCTGACAGTAATTTTTACTCAATTCCTTCTGAAACATTTTTGAAGTACAAGGACTGGCTCATAAATTTATCAATCTTTTTCATGAAATTGTATTATTCAATATCTAAATTTAGAAAAACATCAAAGCTTCTCAGGCTTCCTTTAGTTCTCTAATTTCCCTTTTTTTTTTTTTTTTTTTTTTTTTTTTTTTTTTTTTTTTTTTTTTTTTTTTCCAATTCTGGGATGATTCACACAGTGTCAGCCAACTGAAGATAAATTTCACATATTATTATATACATAATAGAAAATTTTTTTTCAACAAATCAAGATTGTTGTAAGTATCCCATTAAAACAACCCAGTTTGTGAAGGTTGGTGTGACTACTACTACTACATGCTCATTGGTTCAACACATTCACCAACAGTGCATTGCATGTTCCATAACAATAGCTTACTTACTACATTACCACATCACTAATACTACAAACATGCATATCCATACACTCAAAATGAGCCTTAGCTAACTACAAGCACATATTATATATATATATATATATATATATATATATATATATATATATATATATATATATATATATATATATATACATATATATATATATATATATATATATATATATATATATATGTATATATATATATGTATATATGTATATATATATATATATATATATATATATATATATATATATATATATATATATATATATATATACATATATATATATATATATATATATGTATATATATATATGTATATATGTATATATATATATATATATATATATATATATATATATATATATATATATAAATATATATATATATATATATATATATATATATATATATATATATATACATATATATATATATATATATATATATATATATATATATATATATACATATATATATATATATATATATATATATATATATATATATATATATATATATATATATATATGTATATATATATAAATAAATATATATATATATATATATATATATATATATATATATATATATATATATATATATATATATATATATATACAGTAAGAATGGTCATCTCGCGTAATATAGTCTCGCGAATTTAGCATCTCATGTCTATTTCAAATTTTCCGCTTTCTGCCATCTAGCGGTGCCAAACGAACATCTCGCGCATGCGCATAGGTCAGCGCGGCAGTTGAATGGTTGGTTTGGGTCGGTTGTGTCATGGCAGGAGCTGGGTCAACAACAATATTGTTATTTTGTTGTGCTATGGAGCATATTTACTTTCGGTGTTCTAGTGAAAACGTTCTAGTGAAAGTACAATACACTGTAATAACAAGGAACATGAGTTCTATGAGTGGTAGTGATGGAAATTGTGGTGGACGAGAGAAGAGTGATTATCGCAAGGGGGTGAAGCTCAGGAAATATACACTCCAGGAAAAGAAAGAAATGGTTGCACGCAGTGCTGGTGGTGGTGATGGTGGTGATGCACAAACGGTAGAGGAGAGAGCGAGTAAACAGTAGCCACCACTCTCCACCACTGCCAGGCTACTCAAGCCAGTCACAGACTCTCATAAAGTAAGTAGAATAATATTTGAACCTTTATTAATAGTCAGAAATTGTTCAATCTTGTTTATTATCATACAGATTATGCATAACCTTGTATGTGTGAATATTCGGCAAAATATTTTCTATTCCTGGAGGGTTAATGGGAGTTATAAGAAGCTTATATGCCATACCTAAGAACCAATTATACTATTTACATGTATTTCAATATCGTTCATCTTGCGGCCGATAGTCCAGTACCAATTATGAGCGAGATGACCGTTCTTACTGTATATATATGAGTGTATATATATATATATATATATATATATATATATATATATATATATATATATATATATATATATATATATATATATATATATATACTTCAGGCTTTGAATTGAGCCACAAGGAACAGCAATGACATACAAATATTCTACCACACAAACTTTACATACAGGACTGCTATACACTATACAGTGTTACCTTTTAGAATTTTCATGAAAGAAATGCTAAAAAGCTACTAATAAGTACTTGCAGACACATTATATTTAATATAACAAGTCCATTAACTACATCAGATTCAAAGGTGGTCATATTTCCATGTTTGAAAAACATCAAACAATTTAGTTTTCAATTATTGATAAAAATAATTAATAATAACCACAAAGATATAAAATAATTATAATAAAAAATTACTATACAAAGAAAATCTGTTGATCTCAGTAATTAGTTTGTCCATTGTTCATTAATTAGATATAATATTCTTATAATTCTATGTGACTGCAGGGTATCCTTGATGTATGCAGTATATTACACATGGAATCAATGTTACAGTTTATCTCTAAGGCATTTGGAAAATATGGATTTGAAACGTAAACAGACTTTCAGGAACATAATTCCGGCATAAATCAAGGAACAGAAGTTGTCCCTCCACTGACTCGGGCAACATGCTGTGGGTCAAGTCACCTTTCACTAAGAAGTTGGAATGTTTTCACACCACACTGTCACCCCAAAGTCCTACACCAGTAATCCTAGGGATAAGCCCAAAAATGTATAATGGGATTATAAATTTTACCATCCATCCCTTCTGATTACAAGTATATTTGAACTAGTTTATAAAATGTGGGTGTTAGTGCAGGAAGCTGGAGTGAGATATTGAGACATGAGATAATCCAATGATAGGTAATCACTAGCCACTCCTGCTTTCCTGAGAGGATGTCTTGACTCTTGGCTCTATCATCAGTGACATGTTTAAGTGAGGTGATCAAATAATTCCCCTGAGCTAGATAGCTATAGACCATATAGTTCTGCTAGGGTTAACACGAGAACACTACTCTCACAAGAAGCTGCCGTGAGCCAGGATCGAACCTACAATCTTTAGGCCACAAGCCATCCGGCCCTGTTGAAGTGAGAAACTTCACCAATTTACCTCAAGGAAGAAGAGTTCATGGAGGGTTAAGAGATCTAACTTCTTGGACTGCCATCACTCAGTCAGTCTTGAGTGCAAATTCACCACTGTAATTTTCAATCTGTGGACCACCACCTCTCCTCCTCTAAACCTCATTTTCTTTTCCTCACTGAGACCCAGTTGTCTGAGGCTACTGACAGCCGCCCATACTTTGTTCCCTCCTACTTTCTCAATTCTCATTTTCGATCTAAAGCTGGCTGTTGTGTCTACGTACACAACAACATACCTTGCTTGAACCTTCTGAATTTTCTACCATCTAGCTTAGACTTAACTGTCACTCTACCACTAAATTATTCTGTAGCTACTGTTTATCGCTTTCCTAACTCCTCTGACTATGTAAAAGTCTTTGAGTATTTAACTTCCAAAGTGGACCACATCTTAACTAACTTTCCTTTTGTGGAGATCTCCATACTTGGAGATTTCAATATTCACCACCAGCTTTGGCTTTCATCTTTTAATGACCAACCTGGTGAACAAGCCTTCAACTTTGCTATCCTCCATGATCTAGAGCTACTGGTGCAGCACCCTACTTGTATTCATGACTGCTCTAGTAATACGCCTTATATTCTCGACCTTATCCTTACCTCTAATTCTTCCGCTTACTCTGTCAAACTGTCCTCTCCTTTGGGCTTCTCCAATCAAAACCTCATTTCAATATCTTGTCCTATCGCTCCAGTGCCGCCTCAGGACCTAGATGGCACCCTGCCATCTTCTCTGTCTCTAAGACTGAACTCTTCACTCAAACATTTGCTGACAACTCCACATTAAATGATTCTGGACTTATTCCTCCTCCACCACACTCTGACTACTTCATGCTTGATATTCAAATCCTTCGTAATGATGTTTCTCATGCCCTTGCTGGGCTTAACCCTCAAAAGGCGTAAGGTCCTGATGGATCCCTCTTATTGTTCTCAAAAACTGTGCTTCCGTGCTCACACTTTGTCTGGTCAAACTTTTCCATCTCTGCCTATCAACTTTCACCTATCCATCTTGCTGGAAGTCTGCCTACATACAACCTGTTCCACTGAAGGGTGACCATTCCAATCCCTCAAAATACCATCCTTTTGCTTTGATATCATACCTTTCTAAAGACTTCAGTCTCTCCTTAACATGAAGATTCTGAGGCATCTATCCGCTCACAACCTTCTATCTGATCGTCAATTTGGCTTCCGATGTAGATGCTCTACTGGCGATCTTCTGGCTCTTCTTACTAACTATTGGCCATCCTCCTTTGGGGGTTTCAGTGAAACTTTTGCTGTTGCCTTAGATATATCAAAAGCTTTTGATAGAGCCTGGCACAAAGCTTGAACTTATAAACTTCCATTTTTCGGTTTCTATCTTTCTCCCTAATTTCCTTTCTGACCATTTTATTGCAGCAGTGGTAGACGGCCACTAAACCTATCAATAGTGGTGTTCCACACGGTTGTTGTATCATCCACTTTTTTCCTATTATTCATCAATGACCTGCTCAATCTTACTCAGTGTCCTACCCAGTCATATGCTGATGACTCTACCTTGCACTTCTCCGTGTCTTTCTCCAGACGACCAAACCAGAAATAGGTAAATAACTCACGTGGAGATGCCACAGAATGCCTAACTTCTGATCTTTCTTTAATTTCAGATTGGGGCAGAGAAAACCTTGCGTTGTTCAATGCCTCAAAAACTCAATTCCTTCATCTACCCACTTGACAAAATCTTCCAGACAACTATCCCCTTTACTTTGATGACACACACCTGTCCCCTCCTTCTACACTGAACATCCTTGGACTATCCTTTACTAAAACTCTTAACAGGAAGTCTCATATCTCTTCTCTTGCTTGCTAAATCATCTTCCAAGAAGTTAGGCATCCTGTGTGGTCTCCACCAGTTTTTCTCTTCCTACCAGTTGCTGACTCTGTATGGAGTACACATCTCATGTGCGGGGGCTCCACACACATATAGTTGCTAAACAAGGTTGAGTCCAAAGAAATTTGTCTTATTGACCCCCCACCTCTAACTGACTGTCTTCAACCTCTTACACTCTGCAGCAATGTTGCATCTCTTACTATCTTCTACCATTATTTGCATGCTAACTGCTCTTCTGAAATTGCTAACTGTATGTCTCCTCCCTCCCATGGCCTCTCCGCACACGATTTTCTACTCACTCTCATCCCTATTTTGTCCACCCCCCTTATGCAAGAGTTAACCAGTATCTTCACTCTTTTTTTCCCTTCTACTGGTAAACTCTGGAACTCTCTATCTGAATCTGTATTTACACATTTCTACAACCTGAACCCATTTAAAAGAGAAGTATCAAGACGACACTTGTGCACATAAGTTCTCATCAGGTGTTCGCATGACCCTCGTGTACACGAGGGTCATGCGAACACCTGATGAGAACTTATGTGCACAAGTGTCGTCTTGATACTTCTCTTTTAAATGGGTTCAGGTTGTAGAAATGTGTAAATACAGATTCAGATAGAGAGTTCCAGAGTTTACCAGTAGAAGGGAAAAAAAGAGGCATGAGTACTGGCTTTGATTTAACAAATTATATGATTTGAGTGATTCTAAATTGTAGGAAACATGTAATATAGTAGAGTAGATATTAAACATAAGGGACACTACCGGTTCTTATAATAGAATGGACTATGGACCATTGAGTTCCATCATTGCAAATATCTTTTTCCATTTGAAACTGAATTGTAGACATGAACTGGAGAAGGTTAATCTTTATATGGGCTCATAAAATTTCAGAAAAATAATTAACAATAGGCCTAATAAATTCTCAGCTTTGGTCTCTTAGCTGACCTAACGTTACTACTGTATGAAATTATTGTTTGTATGATGGTGAAGAAAAAGTGACATCTTTACTTATTTATATATGCAAGTACACGTCTATATAGAGTCTGAAGCAAACACTCGGGTGCTGTCTGTTATAAATATAGATTCGGGAATTCCTTTAAGTGCTTTAACAGTTCATTCCACTACATGTCGGGTACGATATTTTCACATGTACAAGACGGTCGTGTATATACCTCTGCTATATAGAATAGGTATTTGCAGGATGGTCATGTTAATTAATTTTTCACTGAATAATGCACGCAACGGTCGTGTAAATAAACTTTTCTCATTATGCGCACGAGGGTCGTGTAGCCTATGTATCATCAGCCTATCAAGACATCTGCAACCCTAATTTGGCCTCCCTTTTTTATTACTCTTTTTACTTTAGGGAACTGCCATCTATGTGGGCCATTTTTTATTAGCTACATTTTTTATTGTCCTTGGCCAGTTTTCCAATAGCATGAAAACAAATAGTTGGTTAATCGGTCCGTGTCACATACAAATATGAAACTCACATATCATGTAGAAGACTCGGTAATCGTGCCGTAAACATTAAAAAAATGAGGTGCTCACTTCTAGTGTGGCCGTAATAGCACTCGAGTGTGGCGAAATTCAACAGTTTCTAAGTCCAGCGAGCTCTGCACCAGTCAAAAATAAACATTGAAATGATTTTCTTTTGTTTATGACTGGGAATTGTGGGTAGCGGCATATAAGGATTTCATGATATCTATAGAACTGAACCCGCCAATCGCGCTGCCATCCGTCACTGCCATTCGCGCCGCTACCAATTACAACTTTCCACGCTAGGTTCAGTTACGCTTTTCATTTGTTTTAGGGACATGTCAGGTGTTCCGATACAGACTCATTGTCAGTTGTTGATATGGCTACCAATGCAGTAAGACGTGACGAACATCTTCCCGTTTCTTGTGAAGGATGTTAAAGAAAAGTGGCAGTGTTTGGGAGGAGGAAAGCACACTTGGCGGGTAATCTAGCGACTGCAATGTTCAAAATGAGCTATAGAGATGTGAAGAAGAGGTTTCACGTTTTTCTGAACGAAGCCGCTAAACTCTACCCACCTCCATCACCTTAACAATAACCACACCGGTAAGTCATTGCGGTATAATTTTGGAGGTCCTTTGTTAGGTTAGATTAATGTCCTAGCGGGGGTTCCAGGGAGGGCGCAGCCCCTTCTGCTAGGTTAGGTTAATGCCCTAGCGGGACAGGTCCAGGGGTGGCGCAGCTCCTCCAGATAGATTAAGTTAGGTTAGGTTAATGTCCTAGCTGGGGATCCATGGGGGGCGCAGCCTCTTCTGCTAGGTTAGGTTACGTTAATGTCCTAGCGGGGGAGATCAGGGGGGGCGCAGCACCCCCCGCTAGATTAGGTTAGGTTAGGGAATTTTGAAATTTTCTTTGCTTCTTGAAGGCCCATATTTTACATTTTTCATCCTCCCCAAAACCCCCGATTCCCCAGGATCCCCCAAGCTTGTTTGAAGGGATAGGGAGGTGTTGGTGGGGAATCGGGGTGGCGGACTTAATATCCAGAAATACCCAAATAGTTTTCAGTCTTAGCAGTACTTGACATCTTGTGTACTACATGCTTACCTATGAATATATAATGGTGTAATAAGAAGCAGGCTTCTTGTGGTGTCCCCCACCTCTAAGGACTAGTCAGTCAAAGTGTTTAAGTGGTTTTAATGTGTGTATTGTAGCGGGCTTTGAATGTGGGTATTGTTGGGGCGGTCACTACACTCTGAGGGAGTGCATATCAATAGATCAATGGTTCCCAAACTTTTTTCAGCATGTTACCCAATTTAACATGCCACATTAGGCGTGCTACCCCTTTCACAAAATGTTGTCAATATTGATGTACACATTGCACATATTGCTATATTAAAACACTAGGTATATTTTCTTTTCGGTCACCCTCTATTACCCCCGAAAAGCTGTTATATTACCCCAAGGGGGTAAATTACCCACAGTTTGGGAACACTGCAATAGATGATGGAAAACCAGTTGCCTTTTAACGTTGTCCTCCATATAATGCTTGTCAATATATCATCCAGCACAGTAGTTATTGTTGTTCATACTGTTACTAATATTACCTCACTCCATTTTACTATGTGGTTCATCTTTAGGTGACTTCTATTCAAGTAATGAAATTCTGATTCTGATTGAGGTAAAGATTCGTAAAACGACCCATTCGATATTTCCTTACCTTTTCAATGCACTGCAAATTCAACCTCAGATACTTGTTCAGATTACCCCAAACAGTTATGCCGCTGAATTACAGAAAAAAATACATTTAGTTAGGTTGGGTTAGTTTTGATTAGGCTTATTTAACTGCAGCTCTGGGAAGGTTATGCTAACAAAGCTCAGTACTGACAAAGTCAGTACTCATCCATCCTTCCCTGACGCCATTACCGTCTTACCGTCATACAAGTATCACATCAAGTTTATCCTTTCTTTCGTGGCACCCTTAACGTCCTCACTCTTATGTACGTGACGTAAGGTAACTTTCACTCCACTTAAAGCACTAAAACATTGAACTGTCATTCACCTTCAAGGAAATCAAGCGTCGAGGCCCACCGGCGGCACGTCCCTCATCGACCTGTTTGTTGTGACGTTCAGACCAGGTGCGGGATGTCTTGTATCTCCAACGGCGCCACCACATCACAAATAACACTACAGTATTATGTCCCTAGAATTCCCAATGCAATAATATATGTATATGTACCGAGTACAACGGGCCAACGATCATTACGGTGATTCCTTTACGGAATCACCGGTAAATCCTCGTATTCTTGACACTCGTTAAATACCTTGTTATTGTTAGAGTAGGAACAACTAGATAGAGGGGATGATGGGAAAACTCGTGACGTCACTGGAACTGAGGATACATATACCGGTCTGGGCGGAAGGTCAGTCACTAGTGTTCCGTGACCCCGCACCAGACAGGTAAGAATTCAGTGTTCCTAAAAGACTTGCCACACTCTTGAAAAAACATAGTGTTAAGATTAATGTCTAACATTAAATTGTCCTCCCGGATACAGCTGCCGAGAGGATCAGCAAATGACTGTCTTTCGGTTCCTAAGTGTCTAAGGCTGCATATGGAATTGCCTTGCGCTGTGGACGACGGCAAGAAGGACCCAGTGACACGCAAACATTATTAGTGGCGTGAGTGTATTTTGGTAGTTTTCCATCAGTTCCCTCACGTATTGTTAGGTAGGATTTAGCTAGGAATATTTATGTATTAATATATTTCTTTATGTTTGTGTCGTGGGTGGTAGTATAAGTACTTGTAAGAGCACCACCACGGATATAGCGAGTACTTCTCTTATTTATTCATCATTAAAGTCTGTTCATTATTTTATTATATTGTTTTTAATTTCGTATCTCTGTCCCAGGGAAAGGTCCTATAGTCGACATGCGCGAGATCGTGTTGCCTTCCGAGGATGAGGATGATATGGAAGAGCCACGCACAGCCCGACAACGGAGGCCTGTGAGGAGATACGTAGAGGAGTGCTGAGGAGAGAGATTAATAAACAGACCCCTGAGTGTTTTAAGGAAAGGTTACTGCCTATAAACTCTTTTGCAGCTAAGGAGATGCCGAGCTGATGTGGTGCCCGGGGGGGGGGGACGTTATTTTTATTTATTTATTGTTGGTTGTTAATGGTTGTTATTCTATTCTTTATTTAATTAATTGGTTTTACTTTCACTTCACTGCTGAAGGACCACCAGTGTGGTGCCTTGTCATTAAATTAACTTCGAATGGGGAACTCTCATGGCAATTAAAAATATATTTACTTTGATTAATTATATTAATTAATGGTCCCTGATGTTGGATATTTCCCTGGATATTAAGGAAAGAAAGCTGCCACCACCCCCAAAGGTTTAATGAGAATTAGGGGATTCTCAGGGAATTTAATTTCTTCCTAAAGGGAAGTTAAAATATTCGAAAGAGAAAATAATTACTACCAGGGAAATATAGGCGACCAATGAAAAGAAAGGGGGAACTGATTTAACAATTTAGTTATTTGGTAGAGTGGACTGAGTTTCAATAAGGCACATGGATTCGTGGATTTGTTTCATATCCTTTTTCAAGAGTGTTGAGCACCTCCCTATTAACATTACCACACCAAACGGAGGTTAGTATTAACACAGAATCACTTTCTCAGATTTTACTTGAGTTATTTATTTAATGTATACTTTGAATATCACAGGCTGATCACTGAGTCTTAGAAACACGGCTTAGTTATAGTATCAGACAACTTAATGGCTCATGGCAGAAAAACTTCACCTTCCTCAAAAAGAAAATAAATACAGAGTTGGCAATACATATCTCACCTCGAGATACCAAGCTCTTCACACATTATACATTATACCCTTGACTCCCTTCCCTGAAAAATATCACCTTAAAAATGTTATAATTTTGTAACTGGGCCTGAGAACAGTTAAAGAACCTTTTCTCAGGGGATTTCCGAAAGTAAGATGATCTCAATGTTTCTGTTTATGCATACATAGTATAACTCTTCCTCACTAAGTAGGAATACGCGATTCCTATTCCTGGATACATGGGCTGGGTCTATCAGACCGTCTTACGTGACACATAGTTTCCTAAAGCTTAACTTGGAAATTTGGCAGTGGCTTTCTAGCCGTTCATTTAACTACAAAAACAAAAGAAAGTAAATGAGAAATTGGTGTAACTGTCGTGGAGGCATTCTTTCCCTGCGAACACAATCAAGGGTGTACCACGAGTCTATAATTCACTTCCTTAACTCAGAAGTTAATACACAGTCACAATAACATAGAAATTACCATGAAAAATATATATTATACACCATGAAATATTATTTTGAAGGGGAACAGGAGACACAGGAGGCCATGCGGTTTTGAAACCACGTTGTCCTTCTTTAAGAGAAGGAAATTGATATTATCCACTTATAATAGATCTCAATAGGAGTTTACATGTATTGTCAGACTACTGGGGAAGATTGTGGACTATATAATAATGGCGAGAGGTATTGGATTTCACAAATATTGAGGGATTTCGAGAGCGATGTCACTCACCTGCGAACACAATCAAGGGTGTACCACGAGTGACGCTGTCTGGGAAAAAGGCGGGAGATGAGAAGGGGGAAGGGGGGGTTTCGAGGATATTCCTCCTTTGATCTTATTATTAATTGATTATTGAGACGTGAAATAGTTATTAGTTTATAGGAAATTAATTTTTACGCTAAATAAGTGACATTTAGATATCTATTGAACCTGATCTCTGGATTACTATATAGGGGAACATTTTTGTCTACGTGACTTTTCTCAGGGACAGGCCCTGGGGCATGATCGCCTCACATGATGCAATATTACGTCATTCTTAACAAAGTTTTGTGGGAAGATAACTAAGTAGGTTAATTATATTAGACTATGGAGAGCATTTTGACAAGTTAATAACTATTAATAGCGATTAGATTATGATATTAATTTCTTTCCATAGAAAAATGTCTTGGGGGGGAGGGGGGATGACTGCATAGGATTTGAAAGTTTGAAGAAACAATTCTAATATAAACATTAATATAAACATATAGTATAAAATTATGAATGATGTGTGAGTAAAAACATTTATATAATGCAGTATCCCCTTGGGAATACAGGATCTAAGGGCAGACTAAACATAACAAAAAAAAGGTACATTCAGTAGGCCTATTTGAAATTAAATTGGAAGCATCACACGACTTTTCCCTCCGGGTGAAATGTTTTTACTCACTAATAATAAAAAATTATATCCTAACAGTTTTACAATTTAGGAACTGGTTTAGTGGTCACTAAGGTTACAACCCACCTTGGTTTTCCATCAGTCTAACATTCACTCGACCTTCCCCACCACTCCACTACTTCTGCAGCCCTTCCTGGCTAAAACACTGGCAACGTAATATGTGGTTCCTGAGAAACCAATTGCCTGGCTACTGCTGCTACTTGGCTGTAGTTCAGATTATTGTAGGGCACACCCCAGTCCACATACTCATGAGAGGGGTATGGATGATCTCGTCAACTGTACAAGATCCCGGACACTCGGTAGCTAAGTTGAGCCTTCCCTACCCTTGGCTTTCACACCAAAACAAACAATAACATAAATTCTCAGTCATTCATCTTCATTTTCTCACAACATTCGCATTCAATCACCCTTCATTCGTTTCTGCAGCAAGTGGTCATACAGGAAGCATTTGACAGAGCTTAGGCTACGTCCTGATGTCTCCTCCACCTCCTAACACCGGCAGACTGTAGCTTAGAGGCCTAATCACACTACTACCAGGTGTGATTCCCTCACGTTAAAGTGGCCTACAGCTCCCTGAACTAGTCCATTGTGTGAACTACACACAATCCTGTGAACTTATCTTCTACTTCAAAAGTTCACCACTCCTTCAGGGCTCAAACTAGGCCCGGGGGAATTAAGGTGGATAGTCTATCGACCTGTCACACCTGGGTCGATTCACCAACAACATACCTCCAAGGGGATTGCAACTTAGCACCACTAATTGTCCAAACCTGTTCCTCTACACCTTAAAACTAACACCCATTGTGGCATAGTTCTTTGGGGTTGTTTCTGCCCAGCCACTGTATCCACACTCCTCAATACATCGCTCAGGTCCACCACACAGCCGTGGAGGCATCGGTTCATCATTGTCTTTCCCGGCACACAAAACTTCCAGAGGAGTCAGTAACCACTCCTCTTTGTCCACATGTGGCTTTGGTCTTGACTGCCATGTGAAGACTGAGGATCCGATGTCTCCTGTAGAGATCTTGAACTGCCGCGACACGGACTCCAATCCGTTGTCGTGGACCATAGACTGGGGCATTCCGAGGCCTGCGACGTACTGCTCCATGCTCTCCAGAACAGTGTGTGTGTTTTGTTTGTGTTGGAAGTTTAGGGTGCCTCTAAGTTGTTGAATCTTTAACTCACTAACCTTACTTAATTTCATCACTAAAAAAAAATAAACTCGAGCTTTACTAAATGATTACGGCAATGTGGGCAAAACCTGACACAATTAGGTGCCTAATTAAACAAAAATAACATCAACTTGCTTCCACAAAATCATTATCTTCCTTTACATCTAACGTTTCCCGAGTTATCCAAACTATAGCGGGATAATCGTTAGGGTACCTTAATCCAGGCTAACTTATTTACTAACTTAATCCAGACTAACTTAACCTAACCCAGAGCTATACCTTAGCAAAAGAACAAATCATGTGTCACGTAGGGCTCTGAGTACAACTACTTCATTTATCATTCCTCTTACTTGATTATTGCATGACAAGAAACTTTTTCATCCTCACTTGCTGTGGTAATTGTTAGGTAGTGCTCAAAACACTTTGAATCCCACCGCTTAAGCCACCAGTGTGGTGCCCGGGGGGGGGACGGGGGCGTTATTTTATTTATTTATTTATTTTATTATAGTTGTTAATCTTTATTTAATTAATTGGTTTTACTTTCACTTCACTGCTGAAGGACCACCAGTGTGGTGCCTTGTCATTAAATTAACTTCGAATGGGGAACTCTCATGGCAATTAAAAATATATTTACTTTGATTAATTATATTAATTAATGGTCCCTGATGTTGGATATTTCCCTGGATATTAAGGAAAGAAAGCTGCCACCACCCCCAAAGGTTTAATGAGAATTAGGGGATTCTCAGGGAATTTAATTTCTTCCTAAAGGGAAGTTAAAATATTCGAAAGAGAAAATAATTACTACCAGGGAAATATAGGCGACCAATGAAAAGAAAGGGGGAACTGATTTAACAATTTAGTTATTTGGTAGAGTGGACTGAGTTTCAATAAGGCACATGGATTCGTGGATTTGTTTCATATCCTTTTTCAAGAGTGTTGAGCACCTCCCTATTAACATTACCACACCAAACGGAGGTTAGTATTAACACAGAATCACTTTCTCAGATTTTACTTGAGTTATTTATTTAATGTATACTTTGAATATCACAGGCTGATCACTGAGTCTTAGAAACACGGCTTAGTTATAGTATCAGACAACTTAATGGCTCATGGCAGAAAAACTTCACCTTCCTCAAAAAGAAAATAAATACAGAGTTGGCAATACATATCTCACCTCGAGATACCAAGCTCTTCACACATTATACATTATACCCTTGACTCCCTTCCCTGAAAAATATCACCTTAAAAATGTTATAATTTTGTAACTGGGCCTGAGAACAGTTAAAGAACCTTTTCTCAGGGGATTTCCGAAAGTAAGGTGATCTCAATGTTTCTGTTTATGCATACATAGTATAACTCTTCCTCACTAAGTAGGAATACGCGATTCCTATTCCTGGATACATGGGCTGGGTCTATCAGACCGTCTTACGTGACACATAGTTTCCTAAAGCTTAACTTGGAAATTTGGCAGTGGCTTTCTAGCCGTTCATTTAACTACAAAAACAAAAGAAAGTAAATGAGAAATTGGTGTAACTGTCGTGGAGGCATTCTTTCCCTGCGAACACAATCAAGGGTGTACCACGAGTCTATAATTCACTTCCTTAACTCAGAAGTTAATACACAGTCACAATAACATAGAAATTACCATGAAAAATATATATTATACACCATGAAATATTATTTTGAAGGGGAACAGGAGACACAGGAGGCCATGCGGTTTTGAAACCACGTTGTCCTTCTTTAAGAGAAGGAAATTGATATTATCCACTTATAATAGATCTCAATAGGAGTTTACATGTATTGTCAGACTACTGGGGAAGATTGTGGACTATATAATAATGGCGAGAGGTATTGGATTTCACAAATATTGAGGGATTTCGAGAGCGATGTCACTCACCTGCGAACACAATCAAGGGTGTACCACGAGTGACGCTGTCTGGGAAAAAGGCGGGAGATGAGAAGGGGGAAGGGGGGGTTTCGAGGATATTCCTCCTTTGATCTTATTATTAATTGATTATTGAGACGTGAAATAGTTATTAGTTTATAGGAAATTAATTTTTACGCTAAATAAGTGACATTTAGATATCTATTGAACCTGATCTCTGGATTACTATATAGGGGAACATTTTTGTCTACGTGACTTTTCTCAGGGACAGGCCCTGGGGCATGATCGCCTCACATGATGCAATATTACGTCATTCTTAACAAAGTTTTGTGGGAAGATAACTAAGTAGGTTAATTATATTAGACTATGGAGAGCATTTTGACAAGTTAATAACTATTAATAGCGATTAGATTATGATATTAATTTCTTTCCATAGAAAAATGTCTTGGGGGGGAGGGGGGATGACTGCATAGGATTTGAAAGTTTGAAGAAACAATTCTAATATAAACATTAATATAAACATATAGTATAAAATTATGAATGATGTGTGAGTAAAAACATTTATATAATGCAGTATCCCCTTGGGAATACAGGATCTAAGGGCAGACTAAACATAACAAAAAAAAGGTACATTCAGTAGGCCTATTTGAAATTAAATTGGAAGCATCACACGACTTTTCCCTCCGGGTGAAATGTTTTTACTCACTAATAATAAAAAATTATATCCTAACAGTTTTACAATTTAGGAACTGGTTTAGTGGTCACTAAGGTTACAACCCACCTTGGTTTTCCATCAGTCTAACATTCACTCGACCTTCCCCACCACTCCACTACTTCTGCAGCCCTTCCTGGCTAAAACACTGGCAACGTAATATGTGGTTCCTGAGAAACCAATTGCCTGGCTACTGCTGCTACTTGGCTGTAGTTCAGATTATTGTAGGGCACACCCCAGTCCACATACTCATGAGAGGGGTATGGATGATCTCGTCAACTGTACAAGATCCCGGACACTCGGTAGCTAAGTTGAGCCTTCCCTACCCTTGGCTTTCACACCAAAACAAACAATAACATAAATTCTCAGTCATTCATCTTCATTTTCTCACAACATTCGCATTCAATCACCCTTCATTCGTTTCTGCAGCAAGTGGTCATACAGGAAGCATTTGACAGAGCTTAGGCTACGTCCTGATGTCTCCTCCACCTCCTAACACCGGCAGACTGTAGCTTAGAGGCCTAATCACACTACTACCAGGTGTGATTCCCTCACGTTAAAGTGGCCTACAGCTCCCTGAACTAGTCCATTGTGTGAACTACACACAATCCTGTGAACTTATCTTCTACTTCAAAAGTTCACCACTCCTTCAGGGCTCAAACTAGGCCCGGGGGAATTAAGGTGGATAGTCTATCGACCTGTCACACCTGGGTCGATTCACCAACAACATACCTCCAAGGGGATTGCAACTTAGCACCACTAATTGTCCAAACCTGTTCCTCTACACCTTAAAACTAACACCCATTGTGGCATAGTTCTTTGGGGTTGTTTCTGCCCAGCCACTGTATCCACACTCCTCAATACATCGCTCAGGTCCACCACACAGCCGTGGAGGCATCGGTTCATCATTGTCTTTCCCGGCACACAAAACTTCCAGAGGAGTCAGTAACCACTCCTCTTTGTCCACATGTGGCTTTGGTCTTGACTGCCATGTGAAGACTGAGGATCCGATGTCTCCTGTAGAGATCTTGAACTGCCGCGACACGGACTCCAATCCGTTGTCGTGGACCATAGACTGGGGCATTCCGAGGCCTGCGACGTACTGCTCCATGCTCTCCAGAACAGTGTGTGTGTTTTGTTTGTGTTGGAAGTTTAGGGTGCCTCTAAGTTGTTGAATCTTTAACTCACTAACCTTACTTAATTTCATCACTAAAAAAAAATAAACTCGAGCTTTACTAAATGATTACGGCAATGTGGGCAAAACCTGACACAATTAGGTGCCTAATTAAACAAAAATAACATCAACTTGCTTCCACAAAATCATTATCTTCCTTTACATCTAACGTTTCCCGAGTTATCCAAACTATAGCGGGATAATCGTTAGGGTACCTTAATCCAGGCTAACTTATTTACTAACTTAATCCAGACTAACTTAACCTAACCCAGAGCTATACCTTAGCAAAAGAACAAATCATGTGTCACGTAGGGCTCTGAGTACAACTACTTCATTTATCATTCCTCTTACTTGATTATTGCATGACAAGAAACTTTTTCATCCTCACTTGCTGTGGTAATTGTTAGGTAGTGCTCAAAACACTTTGAATCCCACCGCTTAAGCCACCAGTGTGGTGCCCGGGGGGGGGACGGGGGCGTTATTTTATTTATTTATTTATTTTATTATAGTTGTTAATCTTTATTTAATTAATTGGTTTTACTTTCACTTCACTGCTGAAGGACCACCAGTGTGGTGCCTTGTCATTAAATTAACTTCGAATGGGGAACTCTCATGGCAATTAAAAATATATTTACTTTGATTAATTATATTAATTAATGGTCCCTGATGTTGGATATTTCCCTGGATATTAAGGAAAGAAAGCTGCCACCACCCCCAAAGGTTTAATGAGAATTAGGGGATTCTCAGGGAATTTAATTTCTTCCTAAAGGGAAGTTAAAATATTCGAAAGAGAAAATAATTACTACCAGGGAAATATAGGCGACCAATGAAAAGAAAGGGGGAACTGATTTAACAATTTAGTTATTTGGTAGAGTGGACTGAGTTTCAATAAGGCACATGGATTCGTGGATTTGTTTCATATCCTTTTTCAAGAGTGTTGAGCACCTCCCTATTAACATTACCACACCAAACGGAGGTTAGTATTAACACAGAATCACTTTCTCAGATTTTACTTGAGTTATTTATTTAATGTATACTTTGAATATCACAGGCTGATCACTGAGTCTTAGAAACACGGCTTAGTTATAGTATCAGACAACTTAATGGCTCATGGCAGAAAAACTTCACCTTCCTCAAAAAGAAAATAAATACAGAGTTGGCAATACATATCTCACCTCGAGATACCAAGCTCTTCACACATTATACATTATACCCTTGACTCCCTTCCCTGAAAAATATCACCTTAAAAATGTTATAATTTTGTAACTGGGCCTGAGAACAGTTAAAGAACCTTTTCTCAGGGGATTTCCGAAAGTAAGGTGATCTCAATGTTTCTGTTTATGCATACATAGTATAACTCTTCCTCACTAAGTAGGAATACGCGATTCCTATTCCTGGATACATGGGCTGGGTCTATCAGACCGTCTTACGTGACACATAGTTTCCTAAAGCTTAACTTGGAAATTTGGCAGTGGCTTTCTAGCCGTTCATTTAACTACAAAAACAAAAGAAAGTAAATGAGAAATTGGTGTAACTGTCGTGGAGGCATTCTTTCCCTGCGAACACAATCAAGGGTGTACCACGAGTCTATAATTCACTTCCTTAACTCAGAAGTTAATACACAGTCACAATAACATAGAAATTACCATGAAAAATATATATTATACACCATGAAATATTATTTTGAAGGGGAACAGGAGACACAGGAGGCCATGCGGTTTTGAAACCACGTTGTCCTTCTTTAAGAGAAGGAAATTGATATTATCCACTTATAATAGATCTCAATAGGAGTTTACATGTATTGTCAGACTACTGGGGAAGATTGTGGACTATATAATAATGGCGAGAGGTATTGGATTTCACAAATATTGAGGGATTTCGAGAGCGATGTCACTCACCTGCGAACACAATCAAGGGTGTACCACGAGTGACGCTGTCTGGGAAAAAGGCGGGAGATGAGAAGGGGGAAGGGGGGGTTTCGAGGATATTCCTCCTTTGATCTTATTATTAATTGATTATTGAGACGTGAAATAGTTATTAGTTTATAGGAAATTAATTTTTACGCTAAATAAGTGACATTTAGATATCTATTGAACCTGATCTCTGGATTACTATATAGGGGAACATTTTTGTCTACGTGACTTTTCTCAGGGACAGGCCCTGGGGCATGATCGCCTCACATGATGCAATATTACGTCATTCTTAACAAAGTTTTGTGGGAAGATAACTAAGTAGGTTAATTATATTAGACTATGGAGAGCATTTTGACAAGTTAATAACTATTAATAGCGATTAGATTATGATATTAATTTCTTTCCATAGAAAAATGTCTTGGGGGGGGGGGGGATGACTGCATAGGATTTGAAAGTTTGAAGAAACAATTCTAATATAAACATTAATATAAACATATAGTATAAAATTATGAATGATGTGTGAGTAAAAACATTTATATAATGCAGTATCCCCTTGGGAATACAGGATCTAAGGGCAGACTAAACATAACAAAAAAAAGGTACATTCAGTAGGCCTATTTGAAATTAAATTGGAAGCATCACACGACTTTTCCCTCCGGGTGAAATGTTTTTACTCACTAATAATAAAAAATTATATCCTAACAGTTTTACAATTTAGGAACTGGTTTAGTGGTCACTAAGGTTACAACCCACCTTGGTTTTCCATCAGTCTAACATTCACTCGACCTTCCCCACCACTCCACTACTTCTGCAGCCCTTCCTGGCTAAAACACTGGCAACGTAATATGTGGTTCCTGAGAAACCAATTGCCTGGCTACTGCTGCTACTTGGCTGTAGTTCAGATTATTGTAGGGCACACCCCAGTCCACATACTCATGAGAGGGGTATGGATGATCTCGTCAACTGTACAAGATCCCGGACACTCGGTAGCTAAGTTGAGCCTTCCCTACCCTTGGCTTTCACACCAAAACAAACAATAACATAAATTCTCAGTCATTCATCTTCATTTTCTCACAACATTCGCATTCAATCACCCTTCATTCGTTTCTGCAGCAAGTGGTCATACAGGAAGCATTTGACAGAGCTTAGGCTACGTCCTGATGTCTCCTCCACCTCCTAACACCGGCAGACTGTAGCTTAGAGGCCTAATCACACTACTACCAGGTGTGATTCCCTCACGTTAAAGTGGCCTACAGCTCCCTGAACTAGTCCATTGTGTGAACTACACACAATCCTGTGAACTTATCTTCTACTTCAAAAGTTCACCACTCCTTCAGGGCTCAAACTAGGCCCGGGGGAATTAAGGTGGATAGTCTATCGACCTGTCACACCTGGGTCGATTCACCAACAACATACCTCCAAGGGGATTGCAACTTAGCACCACTAATTGTCCAAACCTGTTCCTCTACACCTTAAAACTAACACCCATTGTGGCATAGTTCTTTGGGGTTGTTTCTGCCCAGCCACTGTATCCACACTCCTCAATACATCGCTCAGGTCCACCACACAGCCGTGGAGGCATCGGTTCATCATTGTCTTTCCCGGCACACAAAACTTCCAGAGGAGTCAGTAACCACTCCTCTTTGTCCACAT
Organism: Cancer borealis; assembly: GCA_036785275.1. Taxonomy (NCBI): domain Eukaryota; kingdom Metazoa; phylum Arthropoda; class Malacostraca; order Decapoda; family Cancridae; genus Cancer; species Cancer borealis. The sequence goes on along the minus strand of JAXIVD010002313.1, from coordinate 37,398 downwards.
GTGGCTTTGGTCTTGACTGCCATGTGAAGACTGAGGATCCGATGTCTCCTGTAGAGATCTTGAACTGCCGCGACACGGACTCCAATCCGTTGTCGTGGACCATAGACTGGGGCATTCCGAGGCCTGCGACGTACTGCTCCATGCTCTCCAGAACAGTGTGTGTGTTTTGTTTGTGTTGGAAGTTTAGGGTGCCTCTAAGTTGTTGAATCTTTAACTCACTAACCTTACTTAATTTCATCACTAAAAAAAAATAAACTCGAGCTTTACTAAATGATTACGGCAATGTGGGCAAAACCTGACACAATTAGGTGCCTAATTAAACAAAAATAACATCAACTTGCTTCCACAAAATCATTATCTTCCTTTACATCTAACGTTTCCCGAGTTATCCAAACTATAGCGGGATAATCGTTAGGGTACCTTAATCCAGGCTAACTTATTTACTAACTTAATCCAGACTAACTTAACCTAACCCAGAGCTATACCTTAGCAAAAGAACAAATCATGTGTCACGTAGGGCTCTGAGTACAACTACTTCATTTATCATTCCTCTTACTTGATTATTGCATGACAAGAAACTTTTTCATCCTCACTTGCTGTGGTAATTGTTAGGTAGTGCTCAAAACACTTTGAATCCCACCGCTTAAGCCACCAGTGTGGTGCCCGGGGGGGGGACGGGGGCGTTATTTTATTTATTTATTTATTTTATTATAGTTGTTAATCTTTATTTAATTAATTGGTTTTACTTTCACTTCACTGCTGAAGGACCACCAGTGTGGTGCCTTGTCATTAAATTAACTTCGAATGGGGAACTCTCATGGCAATTAAAAATATATTTACTTTGATTAATTATATTAATTAATGGTCCCTGATGTTGGATATTTCCCTGGATATTAAGGAAAGAAAGCTGCCACCACCCCCAAAGGTTTAATGAGAATTAGGGGATTCTCAGGGAATTTAATTTCTTCCTAAAGGGAAGTTAAAATATTCGAAAGAGAAAATAATTACTACCAGGGAAATATAGGCGACCAATGAAAAGAAAGGGGGAACTGATTTAACAATTTAGTTATTTGGTAGAGTGGACTGAGTTTCAATAAGGCACATGGATTCGTGGATTTGTTTCATATCCTTTTTCAAGAGTGTTGAGCACCTCCCTATTAACATTACCACACCAAACGGAGGTTAGTATTAACACAGAATCACTTTCTCAGATTTTACTTGAGTTATTTATTTAATGTATACTTTGAATATCACAGGCTGATCACTGAGTCTTAGAAACACGGCTTAGTTATAGTATCAGACAACTTAATGGCTCATGGCAGAAAAACTTCACCTTCCTCAAAAAGAAAATAAATACAGAGTTGGCAATACATATCTCACCTCGAGATACCAAGCTCTTCACACATTATACATTATACCCTTGACTCCCTTCCCTGAAAAATATCACCTTAAAAATGTTATAATTTTGTAACTGGGCCTGAGAACAGTTAAAGAACCTTTTCTCAGGGGATTTCCGAAAGTAAGGTGATCTCAATGTTTCTGTTTATGCATACATAGTATAACTCTTCCTCACTAAGTAGGAATACGCGATTCCTATTCCTGGATACATGGGCTGGGTCTATCAGACCGTCTTACGTGACACATAGTTTCCTAAAGCTTAACTTGGAAATTTGGCAGTGGCTTTCTAGCCGTTCATTTAACTACAAAAACAAAAGAAAGTAAATGAGAAATTGGTGTAACTGTCGTGGAGGCATTCTTTCCCTGCGAACACAATCAAGGGTGTACCACGAGTCTATAATTCACTTCCTTAACTCAGAAGTTAATACACAGTCACAATAACATAGAAATTACCATGAAAAATATATATTATACACCATGAAATATTATTTTGAAGGGGAACAGGAGACACAGGAGGCCATGCGGTTTTGAAACCACGTTGTCCTTCTTTAAGAGAAGGAAATTGATATTATCCACTTATAATAGATCTCAATAGGAGTTTACATGTATTGTCAGACTACTGGGGAAGATTGTGGACTATATAATAATGGCGAGAGGTATTGGATTTCACAAATATTGAGGGATTTCGAGAGCGATGTCACTCACCTGCGAACACAATCAAGGGTGTACCACGAGTGACGCTGTCTGGGAAAAAGGCGGGAGATGAGAAGGGGGAAGGGGGGGTTTCGAGGATATTCCTCCTTTGATCTTATTATTAATTGATTATTGAGACGTGAAATAGTTATTAGTTTATAGGAAATTAATTTTTACGCTAAATAAGTGACATTTAGATATCTATTGAACCTGATCTCTGGATTACTATATAGGGGAACATTTTTGTCTACGTGACTTTTCTCAGGGACAGGCCCTGGGGCATGATCGCCTCACATGATGCAATATTACGTCATTCTTAACAAAGTTTTGTGGGAAGATAACTAAGTAGGTTAATTATATTAGACTATGGAGAGCATTTTGACAAGTTAATAACTATTAATAGCGATTAGATTATGATATTAATTTCTTTCCATAGAAAAATGTCTTGGGGGGGGGGGGGATGACTGCATAGGATTTGAAAGTTTGAAGAAACAATTCTAATATAAACATTAATATAAACATATAGTATAAAATTATGAATGATGTGTGAGTAAAAACATTTATATAATGCAGTATCCCCTTGGGAATACAGGATCTAAGGGCAGACTAAACATAACAAAAAAAAGGTACATTCAGTAGGCCTATTTGAAATTAAATTGGAAGCATCACACGACTTTTCCCTCCGGGTGAAATGTTTTTACTCACTAATAATAAAAAATTATATCCTAACAGTTTTACAATTTAGGAACTGGTTTAGTGGTCACTAAGGTTACAACCCACCTTGGTTTTCCATCAGTCTAACATTCACTCGACCTTCCCCACCACTCCACTACTTCTGCAGCCCTTCCTGGCTAAAACACTGGCAACGTAATATGTGGTTCCTGAGAAACCAATTGCCTGGCTACTGCTGCTACTTGGCTGTAGTTCAGATTATTGTAGGGCACACCCCAGTCCACATACTCATGAGAGGGGTATGGATGATCTCGTCAACTGTACAAGATCCCGGACACTCGGTAGCTAAGTTGAGCCTTCCCTACCCTTGGCTTTCACACCAAAACAAACAATAACATAAATTCTCAGTCATTCATCTTCATTTTCTCACAACATTCGCATTCAATCACCCTTCATTCGTTTCTGCAGCAAGTGGTCATACAGGAAGCATTTGACAGAGCTTAGGCTACGTCCTGATGTCTCCTCCACCTCCTAACACCGGCAGACTGTAGCTTAGAGGCCTAATCACACTACTACCAGGTGTGATTCCCTCACGTTAAAGTGGCCTACAGCTCCCTGAACTAGTCCATTGTGTGAACTACACACAATCCTGTGAACTTATCTTCTACTTCAAAAGTTCACCACTCCTTCAGGGCTCAAACTAGGCCCGGGGGAATTAAGGTGGATAGTCTATCGACCTGTCACACCTGGGTCGATTCACCAACAACATACCTCCAAGGGGATTGCAACTTAGCACCACTAATTGTCCAAACCTGTTCCTCTACACCTTAAAACTAACACCCATTGTGGCATAGTTCTTTGGGGTTGTTTCTGCCCAGCCACTGTATCCACACTCCTCAATACATCGCTCAGGTCCACCACACAGCCGTGGAGGCATCGGTTCATCATTGTCTTTCCCGGCACACAAAACTTCCAGAGGAGTCAGTAACCACTCCTCTTTGTCCACATGTGGCTTTGGTCTTGACTGCCATGTGAAGACTGAGGATCCGATGTCTCCTGTAGAGATCTTGAACTGCCGCGACACGGACTCCAATCCGTTGTCGTGGACCATAGACTGGGGCATTCCGAGGCCTGCGACGTACTGCTCCATGCTCTCCAGAACAGTGTGTGTGTTTTGTTTGTGTTGGAAGTTTAGGGTGCCTCTAAGTTGTTGAATCTTTAACTCACTAACCTTACTTAATTTCATCACTAAAAAAAAATAAACTCGAGCTTTACTAAATGATTACGGCAATGTGGGCAAAACCTGACACAATTAGGTGCCTAATTAAACAAAAATAACATCAACTTGCTTCCACAAAATCATTATCTTCCTTTACATCTAACGTTTCCCGAGTTATCCAAACTATAGCGGGATAATCGTTAGGGTACCTTAATCCAGGCTAACTTATTTACTAACTTAATCCAGACTAACTTAACCTAACCCAGAGCTATACCTTAGCAAAAGAACAAATCATGTGTCACGTAGGGCTCTGAGTACAACTACTTCATTTATCATTCCTCTTACTTGATTATTGCATGACAAGAAACTTTTTCATCCTCACTTGCTGTGGTAATTGTTAGGTAGTGCTCAAAACACTTTGAATCCCACCGCTTAAGCCACCAGTGTGGTGCCCGGGGGGGGGACGGGGGCGTTATTTTATTTATTTATTTATTTTATTATAGTTGTTAATCTTTATTTAATTAATTGGTTTTACTTTCACTTCACTGCTGAAGGACCACCAGTGTGGTGCCTTGTCATTAAATTAACTTCGAATGGGGAACTCTCATGGCAATTAAAAATATATTTACTTTGATTAATTATATTAATTAATGGTCCCTGATGTTGGATATTTCCCTGGATATTAAGGAAAGAAAGCTGCCACCACCCCCAAAGGTTTAATGAGAATTAGGGGATTCTCAGGGAATTTAATTTCTTCCTAAAGGGAAGTTAAAATATTCGAAAGAGAAAATAATTACTACCAGGGAAATATAGGCGACCAATGAAAAGAAAGGGGGAACTGATTTAACAATTTAGTTATTTGGTAGAGTGGACTGAGTTTCAATAAGGCACATGGATTCGTGGATTTGTTTCATATCCTTTTTCAAGAGTGTTGAGCACCTCCCTATTAACATTACCACACCAAACGGAGGTTAGTATTAACACAGAATCACTTTCTCAGATTTTACTTGAGTTATTTATTTAATGTATACTTTGAATATCACAGGCTGATCACTGAGTCTTAGAAACACGGCTTAGTTATAGTATCAGACAACTTAATGGCTCATGGCAGAAAAACTTCACCTTCCTCAAAAAGAAAATAAATACAGAGTTGGCAATACATATCTCACCTCGAGATACCAAGCTCTTCACACATTATACATTATACCCTTGACTCCCTTCCCTGAAAAATATCACCTTAAAAATGTTATAATTTTGTAACTGGGCCTGAGAACAGTTAAAGAACCTTTTCTCAGGGGATTTCCGAAAGTAAGGTGATCTCAATGTTTCTGTTTATGCATACATAGTATAACTCTTCCTCACTAAGTAGGAATACGCGATTCCTATTCCTGGATACATGGGCTGGGTCTATCAGACCGTCTTACGTGACACATAGTTTCCTAAAGCTTAACTTGGAAATTTGGCAGTGGCTTTCTAGCCGTTCATTTAACTACAAAAACAAAAGAAAGTAAATGAGAAATTGGTGTAACTGTCGTGGAGGCATTCTTTCCCTGCGAACACAATCAAGGGTGTACCACGAGTCTATAATTCACTTCCTTAACTCAGAAGTTAATACACAGTCACAATAACATAGAAATTACCATGAAAAATATATATTATACACCATGAAATATTATTTTGAAGGGGAACAGGAGACACAGGAGGCCATGCGGTTTTGAAACCACGTTGTCCTTCTTTAAGAGAAGGAAATTGATATTATCCACTTATAATAGATCTCAATAGGAGTTTACATGTATTGTCAGACTACTGGGGAAGATTGTGGACTATATAATAATGGCGAGAGGTATTGGATTTCACAAATATTGAGGGATTTCGAGAGCGATGTCACTCACCTGCGAACACAATCAAGGGTGTACCACGAGTGACGCTGTCTGGGAAAAAGGCGGGAGATGAGAAGGGGGAAGGGGGGGTTTCGAGGATATTCCTCCTTTGATCTTATTATTAATTGATTATTGAGACGTGAAATAGTTATTAGTTTATAGGAAATTAATTTTTACGCTAAATAAGTGACATTTAGATATCTATTGAACCTGATCTCTGGATTACTATATAGGGGAACATTTTTGTCTACGTGACTTTTCTCAGGGACAGGCCCTGGGGCATGATCGCCTCACATGATGCAATATTACGTCATTCTTAACAAAGTTTTGTGGGAAGATAACTAAGTAGGTTAATTATATTAGACTATGGAGAGCATTTTGACAAGTTAATAACTATTAATAGCGATTAGATTATGATATTAATTTCTTTCCATAGAAAAATGTCTTGGGGGGGGGGGGGATGACTGCATAGGATTTGAAAGTTTGAAGAAACAATTCTAATATAAACATTAATATAAACATATAGTATAAAATTATGAATGATGTGTGAGTAAAAACATTTATATAATGCAGTATCCCCTTGGGAATACAGGATCTAAGGGCAGACTAAACATAACAAAAAAAAGGTACATTCAGTAGGCCTATTTGAAATTAAATTGGAAGCATCACACGACTTTTCCCTCCGGGTGAAATGTTTTTACTCACTAATAATAAAAAATTATATCCTAACAGTTTTACAATTTAGGAACTGGTTTAGTGGTCACTAAGGTTACAACCCACCTTGGTTTTCCATCAGTCTAACATTCACTCGACCTTCCCCACCACTCCACTACTTCTGCAGCCCTTCCTGGCTAAAACACTGGCAACGTAATATGTGGTTCCTGAGAAACCAATTGCCTGGCTACTGCTGCTACTTGGCTGTAGTTCAGATTATTGTAGGGCACACCCCAGTCCACATACTCATGAGAGGGGTATGGATGATCTCGTCAACTGTACAAGATCCCGGACACTCGGTAGCTAAGTTGAGCCTTCCCTACCCTTGGCTTTCACACCAAAACAAACAATAACATAAATTCTCAGTCATTCATCTTCATTTTCTCACAACATTCGCATTCAATCACCCTTCATTCGTTTCTGCAGCAAGTGGTCATACAGGAAGCATTTGACAGAGCTTAGGCTACGTCCTGATGTCTCCTCCACCTCCTAACACCGGCAGACTGTAGCTTAGAGGCCTAATCACACTACTACCAGGTGTGATTCCCTCACGTTAAAGTGGCCTACAGCTCCCTGAACTAGTCCATTGTGTGAACTACACACAATCCTGTGAACTTATCTTCTACTTCAAAAGTTCACCACTCCTTCAGGGCTCAAACTAGGCCCGGGGGAATTAAGGTGGATAGTCTATCGACCTGTCACACCTGGGTCGATTCACCAACAACATACCTCCAAGGGGATTGCAACTTAGCACCACTAATTGTCCAAACCTGTTCCTCTACACCTTAAAACTAACACCCATTGTGGCATAGTTCTTTGGGGTTGTTTCTGCCCAGCCACTGTATCCACACTCCTCAATACATCGCTCAGGTCCACCACACAGCCGTGGAGGCATCGGTTCATCATTGTCTTTCCCGGCACACAAAACTTCCAGAGGAGTCAGTAACCACTCCTCTTTGTCCACATGTGGCTTTGGTCTTGACTGCCATGTGAAGACTGAGGATCCGATGTCTCCTGTAGAGATCTTGAACTGCCGCGACACGGACTCCAATCCGTTGTCGTGGACCATAGACTGGGGCATTCCGAGGCCTGCGACGTACTGCTCCATGCTCTCCAGAACAGTGTGTGTGTTTTGTTTGTGTTGGAAGTTTAGGGTGCCTCTAAGTTGTTGAATCTTTAACTCACTAACCTTACTTAATTTCATCACTAAAAAAAAATAAACTCGAGCTTTACTAAATGATTACGGCAATGTGGGCAAAACCTGACACAATTAGGTGCCTAATTAAACAAAAATAACATCAACTTGCTTCCACAAAATCATTATCTTCCTTTACATCTAACGTTTCCCGAGTTATCCAAACTATAGCGGGATAATCGTTAGGGTACCTTAATCCAGGCTAACTTATTTACTAACTTAATCCAGACTAACTTAACCTAACCCAGAGCTATACCTTAGCAAAAGAACAAATCATGTGTCACGTAGGGCTCTGAGTACAACTACTTCATTTATCATTCCTCTTACTTGATTATTGCATGACAAGAAACTTTTTCATCCTCACTTGCTGTGGTAATTGTTAGGTAGTGCTCAAAACACTTTGAATCCCACCGCTTAAGCCACCAGTGTGGTGCCCGGGGGGGGGACGGGGGCGTTATTTTATTTATTTATTTATTTTATTATAGTTGTTAATCTTTATTTAATTAATTGGTTTTACTTTCACTTCACTGCTGAAGGACCACCAGTGTGGTGCCTTGTCATTAAATTAACTTCGAATGGGGAACTCTCATGGCAATTAAAAATATATTTACTTTGATTAATTATATTAATTAATGGTCCCTGATGTTGGATATTTCCCTGGATATTAAGGAAAGAAAGCTGCCACCACCCCCAAAGGTTTAATGAGAATTAGGGGATTCTCAGGGAATTTAATTTCTTCCTAAAGGGAAGTTAAAATATTCGAAAGAGAAAATAATTACTACCAGGGAAATATAGGCGACCAATGAAAAGAAAGGGGGAACTGATTTAACAATTTAGTTATTTGGTAGAGTGGACTGAGTTTCAATAAGGCACATGGATTCGTGGATTTGTTTCATATCCTTTTTCAAGAGTGTTGAGCACCTCCCTATTAACATTACCACACCAAACGGAGGTTAGTATTAACACAGAATCACTTTCTCAGATTTTACTTGAGTTATTTATTTAATGTATACTTTGAATATCACAGGCTGATCACTGAGTCTTAGAAACACGGCTTAGTTATAGTATCAGACAACTTAATGGCTCATGGCAGAAAAACTTCACCTTCCTCAAAAAGAAAATAAATACAGAGTTGGCAATACATATCTCACCTCGAGATACCAAGCTCTTCACACATTATACATTATACCCTTGACTCCCTTCCCTGAAAAATATCACCTTAAAAATGTTATAATTTTGTAACTGGGCCTGAGAACAGTTAAAGAACCTTTTCTCAGGGGATTTCCGAAAGTAAGGTGATCTCAATGTTTCTGTTTATGCATACATAGTATAACTCTTCCTCACTAAGTAGGAATACGCGATTCCTATTCCTGGATACATGGGCTGGGTCTATCAGACCGTCTTACGTGACACATAGTTTCCTAAAGCTTAACTTGGAAATTTGGCAGTGGCTTTCTAGCCGTTCATTTAACTACAAAAACAAAAGAAAGTAAATGAGAAATTGGTGTAACTGTCGTGGAGGCATTCTTTCCCTGCGAACACAATCAAGGGTGTACCACGAGTCTATAATTCACTTCCTTAACTCAGAAGTTAATACACAGTCACAATAACATAGAAATTACCATGAAAAATATATATTATACACCATGAAATATTATTTTGAAGGGGAACAGGAGACACAGGAGGCCATGCGGTTTTGAAACCACGTTGTCCTTCTTTAAGAGAAGGAAATTGATATTATCCACTTATAATAGATCTCAATAGGAGTTTACATGTATTGTCAGACTACTGGGGAAGATTGTGGACTATATAATAATGGCGAGAGGTATTGGATTTCACAAATATTGAGGGATTTCGAGAGCGATGTCACTCACCTGCGAACACAATCAAGGGTGTACCACGAGTGACGCTGTCTGGGAAAAAGGCGGGAGATGAGAAGGGGGAAGGGGGGGTTTCGAGGATATTCCTCCTTTGATCTTATTATTAATTGATTATTGAGACGTGAAATAGTTATTAGTTTATAGGAAATTAATTTTTACGCTAAATAAGTGACATTTAGATATCTATTGAACCTGATCTCTGGATTACTATATAGGGGAACATTTTTGTCTACGTGACTTTTCTCAGGGACAGGCCCTGGGGCATGATCGCCTCACATGATGCAATATTACGTCATTCTTAACAAAGTTTTGTGGGAAGATAACTAAGTAGGTTAATTATATTAGACTATGGAGAGCATTTTGACAAGTTAATAACTATTAATAGCGATTAGATTATGATATTAATTTCTTTCCATAGAAAAATGTCTTGGGGGGGGGGGGGATGACTGCATAGGATTTGAAAGTTTGAAGAAACAATTCTAATATAAACATTAATATAAACATATAGTATAAAATTATGAATGATGTGTGAGTAAAAACATTTATATAATGCAGTATCCCCTTGGGAATACAGGATCTAAGGGCAGACTAAACATAACAAAAAAAAGGTACATTCAGTAGGCCTATTTGAAATTAAATTGGAAGCATCACACGACTTTTCCCTCCGGGTGAAATGTTTTTACTCACTAATAATAAAAAATTATATCCTAACAGTTTTACAATTTAGGAACTGGTTTAGTGGTCACTAAGGTTACAACCCACCTTGGTTTTCCATCAGTCTAACATTCACTCGACCTTCCCCACCACTCCACTACTTCTGCAGCCCTTCCTGGCTAAAACACTGGCAACGTAATATGTGGTTCCTGAGAAACCAATTGCCTGGCTACTGCTGCTACTTGGCTGTAGTTCAGATTATTGTAGGGCACACCCCAGTCCACATACTCATGAGAGGGGTATGGATGATCTCGTCAACTGTACAAGATCCCGGACACTCGGTAGCTAAGTTGAGCCTTCCCTACCCTTGGCTTTCACACCAAAACAAACAATAACATAAATTCTCAGTCATTCATCTTCATTTTCTCACAACATTCGCATTCAATCACCCTTCATTCGTTTCTGCAGCAAGTGGTCATACAGGAAGCATTTGACAGAGCTTAGGCTACGTCCTGATGTCTCCTCCACCTCCTAACACCGGCAGACTGTAGCTTAGAGGCCTAATCACACTACTACCAGGTGTGATTCCCTCACGTTAAAGTGGCCTACAGCTCCCTGAACTAGTCCATTGTGTGAACTACACACAATCCTGTGAACTTATCTTCTACTTCAAAAGTTCACCACTCCTTCAGGGCTCAAACTAGGCCCGGGGGAATTAAGGTGGATAGTCTATCGACCTGTCACACCTGGGTCGATTCACCAACAACATACCTCCAAGGGGATTGCAACTTAGCACCACTAATTGTCCAAACCTGTTCCTCTACACCTTAAAACTAACACCCATTGTGGCATAGTTCTTTGGGGTTGTTTCTGCCCAGCCACTGTATCCACACTCCTCAATACATCGCTCAGGTCCACCACACAGCCGTGGAGGCATCGGTTCATCATTGTCTTTCCCGGCACACAAAACTTCCAGAGGAGTCAGTAACCACTCCTCTTTGTCCACATGTGGCTTTGGTCTTGACTGCCATGTGAAGACTGAGGATCCGATGTCTCCTGTAGAGATCTTGAACTGCCGCGACACGGACTCCAATCCGTTGTCGTGGACCATAGACTGGGGCATTCCGAGGCCTGCGACGTACTGCTCCATGCTCTCCAGAACAGTGTGTGTGTTTTGTTTGTGTTGGAAGTTTAGGGTGCCTCTAAGTTGTTGAATCTTTAACTCACTAACCTTACTTAATTTCATCACTAAAAAAAAATAAACTCGAGCTTTACTAAATGATTACGGCAATGTGGGCAAAACCTGACACAATTAGGTGCCTAATTAAACAAAAATAACATCAACTTGCTTCCACAAAATCATTATCTTCCTTTACATCTAACGTTTCCCGAGTTATCCAAACTATAGCGGGATAATCGTTAGGGTACCTTAATCCAGGCTAACTTATTTACTAACTTAATCCAGACTAACTTAACCTAACCCAGAGCTATACCTTAGCAAAAGAACAAATCATGTGTCACGTAGGGCTCTGAGTACAACTACTTCATTTATCATTCCTCTTACTTGATTATTGCATGACAAGAAACTTTTTCATCCTCACTTGCTGTGGTAATTGTTAGGTAGTGCTCAAAACACTTTGAATCCCACCGCTTAAGCCACCAGTGTGGTGCCCGGGGGGGGGACGGGGGCGTTATTTTATTTATTTATTTATTTTATTATAGTTGTTAATCTTTATTTAATTAATTGGTTTTACTTTCACTTCACTGCTGAAGGACCACCAGTGTGGTGCCTTGTCATTAAATTAACTTCGAATGGGGAACTCTCATGGCAATTAAAAATATATTTACTTTGATTAATTATATTAATTAATGGTCCCTGATGTTGGATATTTCCCTGGATATTAAGGAAAGAAAGCTGCCACCACCCCCAAAGGTTTAATGAGAATTAGGGGATTCTCAGGGAATTTAATTTCTTCCTAAAGGGAAGTTAAAATATTCGAAAGAGAAAATAATTACTACCAGGGAAATATAGGCGACCAATGAAAAGAAAGGGGGAACTGATTTAACAATTTAGTTATTTGGTAGAGTGGACTGAGTTTCAATAAGGCACATGGATTCGTGGATTTGTTTCATATCCTTTTTCAAGAGTGTTGAGCACCTCCCTATTAACATTACCACACCAAACGGAGGTTAGTATTAACACAGAATCACTTTCTCAGATTTTACTTGAGTTATTTATTTAATGTATACTTTGAATATCACAGGCTGATCACTGAGTCTTAGAAACACGGCTTAGTTATAGTATCAGACAACTTAATGGCTCATGGCAGAAAAACTTCACCTTCCTCAAAAAGAAAATAAATACAGAGTTGGCAATACATATCTCACCTCGAGATACCAAGCTCTTCACACATTATACATTATACCCTTGACTCCCTTCCCTGAAAAATATCACCTTAAAAATGTTATAATTTTGTAACTGGGCCTGAGAACAGTTAAAGAACCTTTTCTCAGGGGATTTCCGAAAGTAAGGTGATCTCAATGTTTCTGTTTATGCATACATAGTATAACTCTTCCTCACTAAGTAGGAATACGCGATTCCTATTCCTGGATACATGGGCTGGGTCTATCAGACCGTCTTACGTGACACATAGTTTCCTAAAGCTTAACTTGGAAATTTGGCAGTGGCTTTCTAGCCGTTCATTTAACTACAAAAACAAAAGAAAGTAAATGAGAAATTGGTGTAACTGTCGTGGAGGCATTCTTTCCCTGCGAACACAATCAAGGGTGTACCACGAGTCTATAATTCACTTCCTTAACTCAGAAGTTAATACACAGTCACAATAACATAGAAATTACCATGAAAAATATATATTATACACCATGAAATATTATTTTGAAGGGGAACAGGAGACACAGGAGGCCATGCGGTTTTGAAACCACGTTGTCCTTCTTTAAGAGAAGGAAATTGATATTATCCACTTATAATAGATCTCAATAGGAGTTTACATGTATTGTCAGACTACTGGGGAAGATTGTGGACTATATAATAATGGCGAGAGGTATTGGATTTCACAAATATTGAGGGATTTCGAGAGCGATGTCACTCACCTGCGAACACAATCAAGGGTGTACCACGAGTGACGCTGTCTGGGAAAAAGGCGGGAGATGAGAAGGGGGAAGGGGGGGTTTCGAGGATATTCCTCCTTTGATCTTATTATTAATTGATTATTGAGACGTGAAATAGTTATTAGTTTATAGGAAATTAATTTTTACGCTAAATAAGTGACATTTAGATATCTATTGAACCTGATCTCTGGATTACTATATAGGGGAACATTTTTGTCTACGTGACTTTTCTCAGGGACAGGCCCTGGGGCATGATCGCCTCACATGATGCAATATTACGTCATTCTTAACAAAGTTTTGTGGGAAGATAACTAAGTAGGTTAATTATATTAGACTATGGAGAGCATTTTGACAAGTTAATAACTATTAATAGCGATTAGATTATGATATTAATTTCTTTCCATAGAAAAATGTCTTGGGGGGGGGGGGGATGACTGCATAGGATTTGAAAGTTTGAAGAAACAATTCTAATATAAACATTAATATAAACATATAGTATAAAATTATGAATGATGTGTGAGTAAAAACATTTATATAATGCAGTATCCCCTTGGGAATACAGGATCTAAGGGCAGACTAAACATAACAAAAAAAAGGTACATTCAGTAGGCCTATTTGAAATTAAATTGGAAGCATCACACGACTTTTCCCTCCGGGTGAAATGTTTTTACTCACTAATAATAAAAAATTATATCCTAACAGTTTTACAATTTAGGAACTGGTTTAGTGGTCACTAAGGTTACAACCCACCTTGGTTTTCCATCAGTCTAACATTCACTCGACCTTCCCCACCACTCCACTACTTCTGCAGCCCTTCCTGGCTAAAACACTGGCAACGTAATATGTGGTTCCTGAGAAACCAATTGCCTGGCTACTGCTGCTACTTGGCTGTAGTTCAGATTATTGTAGGGCACACCCCAGTCCACATACTCATGAGAGGGGTATGGATGATCTCGTCAACTGTACAAGATCCCGGACACTCGGTAGCTAAGTTGAGCCTTCCCTACCCTTGGCTTTCACACCAAAACAAACAATAACATAAATTCTCAGTCATTCATCTTCATTTTCTCACAACATTCGCATTCAATCACCCTTCATTCGTTTCTGCAGCAAGTGGTCATACAGGAAGCATTTGACAGAGCTTAGGCTACGTCCTGATGTCTCCTCCACCTCCTAACACCGGCAGACTGTAGCTTAGAGGCCTAATCACACTACTACCAGGTGTGATTCCCTCACGTTAAAGTGGCCTACAGCTCCCTGAACTAGTCCATTGTGTGAACTACACACAATCCTGTGAACTTATCTTCTACTTCAAAAGTTCACCACTCCTTCAGGGCTCAAACTAGGCCCGGGGGAATTAAGGTGGATAGTCTATCGACCTGTCACACCTGGGTCGATTCACCAACAACATACCTCCAAGGGGATTGCAACTTAGCACCACTAATTGTCCAAACCTGTTCCTCTACACCTTAAAACTAACACCCATTGTGGCATAGTTCTTTGGGGTTGTTTCTGCCCAGCCACTGTATCCACACTCCTCAATACATCGCTCAGGTCCACCACACAGCCGTGGAGGCATCGGTTCATCATTGTCTTTCCCGGCACACAAAACTTCCAGAGGAGTCAGTAACCACTCCTCTTTGTCCACATGTGGCTTTGGTCTTGACTGCCATGTGAAGACTGAGGATCCGATGTCTCCTGTAGAGATCTTGAACTGCCGCGACACGGACTCCAATCCGTTGTCGTGGACCATAGACTGGGGCATTCCGAGGCCTGCGACGTACTGCTCCATGCTCTCCAGAACAGTGTGTGTGTTTTGTTTGTGTTGGAAGTTTAGGGTGCCTCTAAGTTGTTGAATCTTTAACTCACTAACCTTACTTAATTTCATCACTAAAAAAAAATAAACTCGAGCTTTACTAAATGATTACGGCAATGTGGGCAAAACCTGACACAATTAGGTGCCTAATTAAACAAAAATAACATCAACTTGCTTCCACAAAATCATTATCTTCCTTTACATCTAACGTTTCCCGAGTTATCCAAACTATAGCGGGATAATCGTTAGGGTACCTTAATCCAGGCTAACTTATTTACTAACTTAATCCAGACTAACTTAACCTAACCCAGAGCTATACCTTAGCAAAAGAACAAATCATGTGTCACGTAGGGCTCTGAGTACAACTACTTCATTTATCATTCCTCTTACTTGATTATTGCATGACAAGAAACTTTTTCATCCTCACTTGCTGTGGTAATTGTTAGGTAGTGCTCAAAACACTTTGAATCCCACCGCTTAAGCCACCAGTGTGGTGCCCGGGGGGGGGACGGGGGCGTTATTTTATTTATTTATTTATTTTATTATAGTTGTTAATCTTTATTTAATTAATTGGTTTTACTTTCACTTCACTGCTGAAGGACCACCAGTGTGGTGCCTTGTCATTAAATTAACTTCGAATGGGGAACTCTCATGGCAATTAAAAATATATTTACTTTGATTAATTATATTAATTAATGGTCCCTGATGTTGGATATTTCCCTGGATATTAAGGAAAGAAAGCTGCCACCACCCCCAAAGGTTTAATGAGAATTAGGGGATTCTCAGGGAATTTAATTTCTTCCTAAAGGGAAGTTAAAATATTCGAAAGAGAAAATAATTACTACCAGGGAAATATAGGCGACCAATGAAAAGAAAGGGGGAACTGATTTAACAATTTAGTTATTTGGTAGAGTGGACTGAGTTTCAATAAGGCACATGGATTCGTGGATTTGTTTCATATCCTTTTTCAAGAGTGTTGAGCACCTCCCTATTAACATTACCACACCAAACGGAGGTTAGTATTAACACAGAATCACTTTCTCAGATTTTACTTGAGTTATTTATTTAATGTATACTTTGAATATCACAGGCTGATCACTGAGTCTTAGAAACACGGCTTAGTTATAGTATCAGACAACTTAATGGCTCATGGCAGAAAAACTTCACCTTCCTCAAAAAGAAAATAAATACAGAGTTGGCAATACATATCTCACCTCGAGATACCAAGCTCTTCACACATTATACATTATACCCTTGACTCCCTTCCCTGAAAAATATCACCTTAAAAATGTTATAATTTTGTAACTGGGCCTGAGAACAGTTAAAGAACCTTTTCTCAGGGGATTTCCGAAAGTAAGGTGATCTCAATGTTTCTGTTTATGCATACATAGTATAACTCTTCCTCACTAAGTAGGAATACGCGATTCCTATTCCTGGATACATGGGCTGGGTCTATCAGACCGTCTTACGTGACACATAGTTTCCTAAAGCTTAACTTGGAAATTTGGCAGTGGCTTTCTAGCCGTTCATTTAACTACAAAAACAAAAGAAAGTAAATGAGAAATTGGTGTAACTGTCGTGGAGGCATTCTTTCCCTGCGAACACAATCAAGGGTGTACCACGAGTCTATAATTCACTTCCTTAACTCAGAAGTTAATACACAGTCACAATAACATAGAAATTACCATGAAAAATATATATTATACACCATGAAATATTATTTTGAAGGGGAACAGGAGACACAGGAGGCCATGCGGTTTTGAAACCACGTTGTCCTTCTTTAAGAGAAGGAAATTGATATTATCCACTTATAATAGATCTCAATAGGAGTTTACATGTATTGTCAGACTACTGGGGAAGATTGTGGACTATATAATAATGGCGAGAGGTATTGGATTTCACAAATATTGAGGGATTTCGAGAGCGATGTCACTCACCTGCGAACACAATCAAGGGTGTACCACGAGTGACGCTGTCTGGGAAAAAGGCGGGAGATGAGAAGGGGGAAGGGGGGGTTTCGAGGATATTCCTCCTTTGATCTTATTATTAATTGATTATTGAGACGTGAAATAGTTATTAGTTTATAGGAAATTAATTTTTACGCTAAATAAGTGACATTTAGATATCTATTGAACCTGATCTCTGGATTACTATATAGGGGAACATTTTTGTCTGCGTGACTTTTCTCAGGGACAGGCCCTGGGGCATGATCGCCTCACATGATGCAATATTACGTCATTCTTAACAAAGTTTTGTGGGAAGATAACTAAGTAGGTTAATTATATTAGACTATGGAGAGCATTTTGACAAGTTAATAACTATTAATAGCGATTAGATTATGATATTAATTTCTTTCCATAGAAAAATGTCTTGGGGGGGAGGGGGGATGACTGCATAGGATTTGAAAGTTTGAAGAAACAATTCTAATATAAACATTAATATAAACATATAGTATAAAATTATGAATGATGTGTGAGTAAAAACATTTATATAATGCAGTATCCCCTTGGGAATACAGGATCTAAGGGCAGACTAAACATAACAAAAAAAAGGTACATTCAGTAGGCCTATTTGAAATTAAATTGGAAGCATCACACGACTTTTCCCTCCGGGTGAAATGTTTTTACTCACTAATAATAAAAAATTATATCCTAACAGTTTTACAATTTAGGAACTGGTTTAGTGGTCACTAAGGTTACAACCCACCTTGGTTTTCCATCAGTCTAACATTCACTCGACCTTCCCCACCACTCCACTACTTCTGCAGCCCTTCCTGGCTAAAACACTGGCAACGTAATATGTGGTTCCTGAGAAACCAATTGCCTGGCTACTGCTGCTACTTGGCTGTAGTTCAGATTATTGTAGGGCACACCCCAGTCCACATACTCATGAGAGGGGTATGGATGATCTCGTCAACTGTACAAGATCCCGGACACTCGGTAGCTAAGTTGAGCCTTCCCTACCCTTGGCTTTCACACCAAAACAAACAATAACATAAATTCTCAGTCATTCATCTTCATTTTCTCACAACATTCGCATTCAATCACCCTTCATTCGTTTCTGCAGCAAGTGGTCATACAGGAAGCATTTGACAGAGCTTAGGCTACGTCCTGATGTCTCCTCCACCTCCTAACACCGGCAGACTGTAGCTTAGAGGCCTAATCACACTACTACCAGGTGTGATTCCCTCACGTTAAAGTGGCCTACAGCTCCCTGAACTAGTCCATTGTGTGAACTACACACAATCCTGTGAACTTATCTTCTACTTCAAAAGTTCACCACTCCTTCAGGGCTCAAACTAGGCCCGGGGGAATTAAGGTGGATAGTCTATCGACCTGTCACACCTGGGTCGATTCACCAACAACATACCTCCAAGGGGATTGCAACTTAGCACCACTAATTGTCCAAACCTGTTCCTCTACACCTTAAAACTAACACCCATTGTGGCATAGTTCTTTGGGGTTGTTTCTGCCCAGCCACTGTATCCACACTCCTCAATACATCGCTCAGGTCCACCACACAGCCGTGGAGGCATCGGTTCATCATTGTCTTTCCCGGCACACAAAACTTCCAGAGGAGTCAGTAACCACTCCTCTTTGTCCACATGTGGCTTTGGTCTTGACTGCCATGTGAAGACTGAGGATCCGATGTCTCCTGTAGAGATCTTGAACTGCCGCGACACGGACTCCAATCCGTTGTCGTGGACCATAGACTGGGGCATTCCGAGGCCTGCGACGTACTGCTCCATGCTCTCCAGAACAGTGTGTGTGTTTTGTTTGTGTTGGAAGTTTAGGGTGCCTCTAAGTTGTTGAATCTTTAACTCACTAACCTTACTTAATTTCATCACTAAAAAAAAATAAACTCGAGCTTTACTAAATGATTACGGCAATGTGGGCAAAACCTGACACAATTAGGTGCCTAATTAAACAAAAATAACATCAACTTGCTTCCACAAAATCATTATCTTCCTTTACATCTAACGTTTCCCGAGTTATCCAAACTATAGCGGGATAATCGTTAGGGTACCTTAATCCAGGCTAACTTATTTACTAACTTAATCCAGACTAACTTAACCTAACCCAGAGCTATACCTTAGCAAAAGAACAAATCATGTGTCACGTAGGGCTCTGAGTACAACTACTTCATTTATCATTCCTCTTACTTGATTATTGCATGACAAGAAACTTTTTCATCCTCACTTGCTGTGGTAATTGTTAGGTAGTGCTCAAAACACTTTGAATCCCACCGCTTAAGCCACCAGTGTGGTGCCCGGGGGGGGGACGGGGGCGTTATTTTATTTATTTATTTATTTTATTATAGTTGTTAATCTTTATTTAATTAATTGGTTTTACTTTCACTTCACTGCTGAAGGACCACCAGTGTGGTGCCTTGTCATTAAATTAACTTCGAATGGGGAACTCTCATGGCAATTAAAAATATATTTACTTTGATTAATTATATTAATTAATGGTCCCTGATGTTGGATATTTCCCTGGATATTAAGGAAAGAAAGCTGCCACCACCCCCAAAGGTTTAATGAGAATTAGGGGATTCTCAGGGAATTTAATTTCTTCCTAAAGGGAAGTTAAAATATTCGAAAGAGAAAATAATTACTACCAGGGAAATATAGGCGACCAATGAAAAGAAAGGGGGAACTGATTTAACAATTTAGTTATTTGGTAGAGTGGACTGAGTTTCAATAAGGCACATGGATTCGTGGATTTGTTTCATATCCTTTTTCAAGAGTGTTGAGCACCTCCCTATTAACATTACCACACCAAACGGAGGTTAGTATTAACACAGAATCACTTTCTCAGATTTTACTTGAGTTATTTATTTAATGTATACTTTGAATATCACAGGCTGATCACTGAGTCTTAGAAACACGGCTTAGTTATAGTATCAGACAACTTAATGGCTCATGGCAGAAAAACTTCACCTTCCTCAAAAAGAAAATAAATACAGAGTTGGCAATACATATCTCACCTCGAGATACCAAGCTCTTCACACATTATACATTATACCCTTGACTCCCTTCCCTGAAAAATATCACCTTAAAAATGTTATAATTTTGTAACTGGGCCTGAGAACAGTTAAAGAACCTTTTCTCAGGGGATTTCCGAAAGTAAGGTGATCTCAATGTTTCTGTTTATGCATACATAGTATAACTCTTCCTCACTAAGTAGGAATACGCGATTCCTATTCCTGGATACATGGGCTGGGTCTATCAGACCGTCTTACGTGACACATAGTTTCCTAAAGCTTAACTTGGAAATTTGGCAGTGGCTTTCTAGCCGTTCATTTAACTACAAAAACAAAAGAAAGTAAATGAGAAATTGGTGTAACTGTCGTGGAGGCATTCTTTCCCTGCGAACACAATCAAGGGTGTACCACGAGTCTATAATTCACTTCCTTAACTCAGAAGTTAATACACAGTCACAATAACATAGAAATTACCATGAAAAATATATATTATACACCATGAAATATTATTTTGAAGGGGAACAGGAGACACAGGAGGCCATGCGGTTTTGAAACCACGTTGTCCTTCTTTAAGAGAAGGAAATTGATATTATCCACTTATAATAGATCTCAATAGGAGTTTACATGTATTGTCAGACTACTGGGGAAGATTGTGGACTATATAATAATGGCGAGAGGTATTGGATTTCACAAATATTGAGGGATTTCGAGAGCGATGTCACTCACCTGCGAACACAATCAAGGGTGTACCACGAGTGACGCTGTCTGGGAAAAAGGCGGGAGATGAGAAGGGGGAAGGGGGGGTTTCGAGGATATTCCTCCTTTGATCTTATTATTAATTGATTATTGAGACGTGAAATAGTTATTAGTTTATAGGAAATTAATTTTTACGCTAAATAAGTGACATTTAGATATCTATTGAACCTGATCTCTGGATTACTATATAGGGGAACATTTTTGTCTACGTGACTTTTCTCAGGGACAGGCCCTGGGGCATGATCGCCTCACATGATGCAATATTACGTCATTCTTAACAAAGTTTTGTGGGAAGATAACTAAGTAGGTTAATTATATTAGACTATGGAGAGCATTTTGACAAGTTAATAACTATTAATAGCGATTAGATTATGATATTAATTTCTTTCCATAGAAAACTGTCTTGGGGGGGGGGATGACTGCATAGGATTTGAAAGTTTGAAGAAACAATTCTAATATAAACATTAATATAAACATATAGTATAAAATTATGAATGATGTGTGAGTAAAAACATTTATATAATGCAGTATCCCCTTGGGAATACAGGATCTAAGGGCAGACTAAACATAACAAAAAAAAGGTACATTCAGTAGGCCTATTTGAAATTAAATTGGAAGCATCACACTGAAACACTTGTCCCGCAGCTGAAGCAGAGATCACCGCAATCCTGGGCGCTCTGGACTCTGCCCCAGGGAAAGGACCTGGAAGTTACCCCCCCAAGGACGAAGGCTTGGTGAAGCCCCGCCGAGGATCACCACCCTGCTCAGCTTGCCAGGACTGGTGGGAGTTGGCTTCACCTATTCCGACCAGGAGGTCGAGTCACGTCTGACTCAGAAGTCTTGCACAGGGACAAGAAGAAAGAAGAGAAAAGGAGTGTGGAAACGTGGACATCCAAAGATTCCGAAGAAGACCGGTCCCGACTTCTGTTAATAATATAAACTTTCATGTTCTTACGAGTGTGAGAATACGAGGATTTATTATTTTTTAAGAGGAAAGCCGTGTACCGAGTACAACGGGCCAACTATCATTACGGTGATTCCTTTACGGAATCACCGGTAAATCCTCGTATTCTTGACACTCGTTAAATACCTTGTTATTGTTAGAGTAGGGACAACTAGGTAGAGGGGATGATGGGAAAACTCGTGACGTCACTGGAACTGAGGATATATATACCGGTCTGGGCGGAAGGTCAGTCACTAGTGTTCCGTGACCCCGCACCAGACAGGTAAGAATTCAGTGTTCCTAAAAGACTTGCCACACTCTTGAAAAAACATAGTGTTAAGATTAATGTCTAACATTAAATTGTCCTCCCGGATACAGCTGCCGAGAGGACCAGCAAATGACTGTCTTTCGGTTCCTAAGTGTCTAAGGCTGCATATGGAGTTGCCTTGCGCTGTGGACGACGGCAAGAAGGACCCAGTGACACGCAAACATTATTAGTGGCGTGAGTGTATTTTAGTCGTTTTCCATCAGTTCCCTCACGTATTGTTAGGTAGGATTTAGCTAGGAATATTTATGTATTAATATATTTCTTTATGTTTGTGTCGTGGGTGGTAGTATAAGTACTTGTAAGAGCACCACCATGGATTTAGCGAGTACTTCTCTTATTTATTCATCATTAAAGTCTGTTCATTATTTTATTATATTGTTTTTAATTTCGTATCTCAACCCCGGTGGTGGAGGACCTACTAGTCGATAATAGTGACAGTGTCGATGCCCAAGTGGTGTCGTGGTGGCAGCATAGAAAGTAGATAGAAAGTAGTAGATGAGAAGATAGAGTTTATACCGAAACAGTACAATGATGACAGCTGTGTCAATAGAAAGTAATATTTACCTACGGTACAGTGGCAGTAACACTGACCCTCGGTACATATATATGAACAAAAGTTACAGAATATCTTCATTGGAATATTTCCCTGCAACCCATTACAATAGCTTCTCCATTATTACTCAATATATGACCTTCAATTCTTATTTGTATTCCTATTTTCTATATCAACAAAACAACTACATAAGAACATAAGAAAATAAGGAAGCTACAAAAGGCCCGGAGGCCTGCTCTAGGTAGTTCCTGTTAATCAGATCCCCCTTATTACCTACACCCAACTCCCATCCCCATCCATGAAGTCGTCTAGTCTTCTCTTAAAACTCCCTATTGTCTTTTTGCACTAACTACCTGCTGACTGAGTCTATTCCAATCATCTACCACCTTATTTGTAAACCAATTTCTGCCTATTTCTTTATTAAATCTACATTTTTCTAGTTTGAATCCGTTATTTCTTGTTCTATCCTGACTACTGATCGTAAGAACTTTTCCTACATCCGCCTTATTAAAACCCTTCTTACACTTAAATACTTCAATCAGATCTCCCCTTACTCTACGTCGCTCCAGTGAGTGCAATTTCAAAAGCTTTAGTCTCTTTCATAGCTAAAATTACGAATCCCTTCTATCATTTTGGTCATCCTTCTCTACACTGACTCTAACAAAATTATATCCATTCTATAATACGGTGACCAAAACTGCACTGCATAGTCGAGGTGAGGTCTGACTAACGCTAAATACAGTTTCAAAATAACCTCAGCACTTCTACTTTTAATACTTCTAGTAATGAATCCTAACAACCTATTAGCCCTATTTCTAGCCTCAATACATTGTTTTCTGGGACGGAGGTCTGAGGTAACCTGAACACCCAAATCCCTCTCACATTCTGACCTATTCAGCATTACCCTGCTTATATTGTACCTGTTTTGAGGATTTTCCGTACCAATATTCATTAATTTACACTTGTCAATATTAAAATCCATCTGCCACTTAACCACCCGCTCATTTAACCTATCTAGGTCCCCCTGCAAGTCTTTTACATCAGACTCTGATTTAATAATCCTGCCTATCTTAGAATCATCAGCAAATTTACTAATATCACTACTAATCCCATTATCTAAGTCGTTAATGTATAATATGAATAATAATGGCCCTAATACAGATCCCTGTGGCACTCCATTTGTTACCCACCCCCAATTAGACTTGAAACCATTAATTGTGACTCTTTGCTGCCTATTGCTTAACCATGACCTAATCCAGCGGAGAACTTTCCCATCAATCCCATGCACTCTAACCTTACTTAGTAGTCTATCATGTGGAACCTTATCAAATGCCTTATTAAAGTCAAGGTATATAATATCGTAATTCGCATCATTATCTACTGCCTCATAAACATTCCTATAAAAGTTAGTGAGACATGACCTACCCTTGCTGAACCCATGTTGTGAATCATTTATTAAACTAAACTTTTCCAAATGCTCTCTAATCTTCTTTGCAATAATAGACTCCAGAAATTTACTTACAATTGAAGTCAGACTGACGGGTCGGTAATTAGACATTAATGCTCTATTTCCTTTCTTAAAAATCGGAACTACGTTCGCTTGCCTCCACATTGAAGGAATCTCTCCTAAATCCACTGATTTCCTGAAAATATTAACTAACGGCTGGCTAACTACGTCTTTACATTCTTTAATTACCCTGGGATAAACTTCATCTGGACCTGGTGATTTAAACTTCTTCATTTTATCTATCTCCCTTACCACTAATTTCCTAGTTACTTCAACATCTATTAGCTTATCGCTTTCCTCCCCGGTAAATATTTGCTCGCAAACTTGAACTATATTTTTGTCTTCCTTAGTAAAAAAACACTTAAGAAGTAATCATTAAGAACCTTACCCATATCCTCCCCCAAACTTACCATCTCTTCCTGACCTAATTTCAACAGACCCACCAATTCCCTGCTTTTTGTCCTATATAATTGGAAAAATCCTTTAGGGTCAGTAATTGTAATTGTAATGTGGGGGGGGGGGGGTAAATGTGCCAGGCAACAAAGGCCATATGGCACTATTGGGGTAGTAGGGTTAGATAGTAGGATTGGGTAGCAGGGCTAGGTGGGGGGGGAGGGTCGGGTAGGGGTTAGCTCAGATGAAGGACGTTGACGGTACGGAGAGACATGATCAGTGGGAAATAAGACTTGGAATGGGGGTAGGTGAGGGAGGAGCGTTCGCAGGAGGTAAAGGACTGGGGTCTATATCCATAAGAAACAAGGAAGAAGGAAGAGGATCAGGAGCGGGCGAGGTAGGGGGAGAGGGAGAAGGTTGAGAGAGGAGATCGGTACGGGAGTAGCCAGGTGGTAGGGGAAGAGAGAAGAAAGATCGGGCAGCAGAGGAAGGAGGAGGAGGGGCAGACGAAGGGGACTGCACCGAAGAACAGGCGGGGTAAGACGAAGGAGGGAGAGGAGAGTAAAGCGGGGAAGGGGGAGAGGGTGGAGCGCCGGGGGCAGAGAGGGAAGAAAGGGGCTGGAGGAGGGGTCGGGAAGGGGAGACAGCAGAGGAAGAAGGTGGAGGAGGGGGAGTTGGGGTAGGAGGGAGGTGCTTGGGAGGGGGGTGAACAGAAGCCACGACCTGGATAGGAAGGGCCAGGAGGGAAGGGGACAAGGAGGTAGGAGGGGAGGACAAGGGAGCCGTGTTCTTTATGAACGCAACGATGGCATCAAGGGTATCACCCTCGGAAGGAGTGGGAGAGGAAGGTGCAGGGCGAGTCTTTTTAGAGAGGTGGAGAGGGGGCGAAGAGATCAAGGCGGGAGCGGGAGAGGGGGTTGGTGGGGGAGGGGAGACCAAAGCTTCAGAGTGGTGATGTCGCTTGGTAGAGTGGGAGCGCTAGGGGCGTGGAGAGGGAGAGGCAGGAGTACAGGCGGTGGTGGAGGTAGGAGTATCAGGGTCAAGGACAGCAAAATAATTAGAGCAGGAGATGGAGGATGGAGGGGGTGAGGGGGAGAAGGAAGAGGAAGGAGGTAGAGGAGAGGGATGGGTGGAAGGAGGAATGGGGCGGGGGGCCGAGGACCGGGACGGGAAGAAGAGGACCTGGCTGGAGAGTGAGAGGCAGAGGCAGAGGCAGCGACATGGCAAGGAGAGGGGGTGAAGCCTAGGCGACGGGGTTCCTGACGTGCCTCGCATAATGTGAGACCGCCCCGGAAGCGAATACCAGCGACCTCAGCCTCAAACTTATAAGCTGGGCAGCCGCGGTAGAGAGCATTATGAGGGCCACCACAATTGCAGCAGCGCCGGGTAGTAGCAGGGCATTGATCGCGGGTGTGGGTAAAGCCACACAAAGGGCAGCGGAGAGTGGAGCGGCAGTGTTTTTCCGGATGTCCAAAGCGCCAACAGTTTCGGCACTGGCGAGGTGGAGGAACATAAGGCCGGACGGGGAGCATGACGCCCCCAACGTAAACATGAGTAGGGAGTTCGTGGCGCTTAAAGGAGATCCGAGCTACATTGGTAGGATATTTCTGGCGATCCCGGGGGGACAAGGTATAGCAGCTGACGTTGACAGCGTCATACTCACTGAGTAGGTCGAGAAGGTCAGTATGACAATCTGACCAGACCTTGTCATCAATAGGGCAGTCTTGAGGGGAGATGAAAACAGTGCCAGTGCACGTGTTGAGACGGTCGCCAGGGGTCGCACAGAACGGATCACCGGATGGGGCCAACAAGTTGGCCATGGCCTGAGACTGAGTCTCAGACTCCACAAGTACCAGGCGAGAACGGTCAGGTCGGGTCTGAAAGTGGACCTTGCCCATTTGTTCCTGTAAGCAGCGTTGAAAGAGGAGGGTATTCTCAGCGAAGGGAGTGGAGGGGGGGATAGTAAAGAAACGATCCCAGCGGGCAGGGGCAAAGAAGAGGTCATAGGCAGAGGGGCGAGGCGCGCCACGAGAGGAACCTGTCCGGGGCTGTGCCGTCGTCTTCCTAGAGGAAAAGGGGACATAAGGAGCTAAGGTAGTAATAGAGGATGATGTAGATGTGACGGGAAGGGAGGCTGGAGGAGTGGTGGGAGAGGAAGAGAGAGTCGGGACAGCGGTAGACACAGGGGAGGGAAGAGGAGCAGTAGAAGGGGCGCTGGAAATAGGGACGGTAGAAGGAGGAACAGGGGGCAGATGAGATGAGGAGACTACAGGGGTGCGAATAGAGGCCGTGGTAGTGGTAGAGAAGGATGAGGAACAATGAGGACTGAACCCTGGGGGAGGCGGGATGGTGGTAGCAGGAGGGAGAGAAAACGCGGGAGGTGAGGCATAGGATGGAGTAACATGAGAAGCTGTGGAGGGGACAAAAGTACAAGGGAGAGTAGGGGGAGTAGAAGGTGATATAGTAGTAGGGATCTGAGGAACAGGCAGAGAAGTCGAGGCCAGGTCCATTGGGCAGGCAGAGGCGTCAGGGAGGGGGCGACCAGCAGCAGAGGCCTCGAAGGACTGGTCGGGTACCACTCGAGGGGGGCAAAGTGAAATTTTCTGATCCATAAACTGATATGAATTTGTAAGAATGGCATCGGGGGTCACGGGTAAACCGCCTACCGGATCGGCAAAAGGGGCCGAGCGCTGCCGCCGGGGACGGGGTACCTCGTCCCCAACAGGACTACCCGGCTTAAAAGGTAGCCCTTGTGGCACCGAAAGTTTGCCCCGCAGCGGCGAGCAAAGATCCCGGCCTCGATGCCTACCGACCCAGGCACCCTCCAGCCATCACAGGACGGCCCACAACGGGCGATCCCCCTGGCGGGCGGCACCGGTGATCCACACCAGCCTACGGTCAGGACCATCTTGTCGGCCCTGACGGACACGCAAGCCCTCCCACCACGTCAAGGTAGATCCCATGGGGGGGTTTAGGGTCAGTTTTAACCTGGCTAGCTACCTTAATTTCGTATTGTTTCTTTGCTGTACGTGTTAGCTTCTTAACTGATCTAGATAATTCAATATATTGTTCCCTATAGTTATCCTGTCCTGCCTTAACCTTTTTATATATGTTTCTTTTTAGTCCTATTATATACTTTAATTTGTTAGTCATCCATTTTGAATCGTTCCTACGTGATCTTATTGCCCTATATAGAATATTTAGTTTCTGACCTGCAATCAAATTATCAAGGAAAAATGTATAAGCCTCTTCAGCCTTGACCTCACTGATTTCCCCTCCTGTAAAAACCTGATCTGACCTCCCTTCACCCGCTTTCTCCCCCTCTGAGTCTGACCTCACCTCACCTCACCCCTCAATCGAACTCCAGCTAATATCCTCCAGGTGTCTTCTTAATCCCTCATAATTAGCCTTTCTAAAGTCAGGTACCCTATGCTTATTGACAATCCCAACGTCTTTTTTCCCTTTTAGGATAAACCTAATTTCACAATGATCGCTGTTACCTAACTGCCCCCCAACCTTTGCTTCCTTAACTAACTCATCTCGGTTGGTTAGTATTAAACCTAGAATACCGTCATCTCTAGTAGGTTCTCTGATTATCTGGTATAAAAAGTTATCCTGAACTAACTTTAACAAATCCTCAGCATCATTATCACCTACCGTTAGTTCCCAGTCAATGTTCCTTAAATCAAAATTACCCAATACACATAACTGTTCATACAAACATGCCCTATTAATCTCCTGCCATATAGGAATAGAATCTCCTTTACTCAAGCTTGGAGGCCTATACACTACACCCAAAACAGTTTTTCTGGCTGCTTCCCTAACTTCCACCCATATGGATTCTACCCTGTCATCTATTTTAATCACATTATTTTCACTACATTGCAATGTGTCCCTAACATAAAGTGCTACTGCTCCTCCTTTCCTTCTTTTTATATACTTGTGAAAAAACTTGTACCCCTCTATTTCTACTTCTGGACCAAATATCTTCCTTGACACATCTAACCAAGTTTCTGTTAAAGCAGTAATATCGAACTTTTCTACACTAGACAAGCCTCTAAGGCAGTCTATTTTATTTACAATACTCCTGCAGTTTGTATAGTAAGCTTTCAAGCCACTATTTATCTTCTTAACATTGCCATTACTCCTGTCTCTGGTTATCTTCCCCTTACCGTCTATTTGAAAAAAGCCTGCAGGGCATTCATTTACCTCTGCACCCTCCCTAAAAAAACATGACTCCCCAGGTCCCTCTGGAGGCTCCAGACCAGAGCCCCTGTTCCCCATCCTGAGAGATGGACACTCTCCCTAGTGTACAGGTAATCCTTGCCAAAGAAATAGGTCCAGTTGTCCACGTACAACCATCCATTTCTCCTGCAATGATCGGCCAGGCGGTTGTTCAGAGCACACGCTTCAAACCACCACCTCTGTCCCAAGCGACGGGGCAGTATACCACACAGGACCGGGCTCCCTCCCAGATCCCTAACCCTTCCCAGAGCCTCCTTATAGCTCCTGAACAGCTCCTCAGACCTAATCCTACCTAAATCATTCCCCCTACGCTGATAACAACTGTTGGAGCGTCACCTTCCCCGGCCAACACATCCTCCAGCCTATCAGACACTTCTCCTATTCCTGCCCCAGGAAGACACACGTACATCCTCCTCTCACTGTCCCTGGCACAAAACAACCTGCATAGGCCCCTAACCTGACTGTCTCCAACAACAACAATTTTACCTTTTTTTCCTTTTTTACCTGAGGACAGGGTGGTCTCGTCTGTCTTTTTCCCAGCTTCTTCAGTGCACTGGTCCTTAAGCACGGTAAACTTTTTCTTGACTACATAGAAAAAAATATTGAGTTATAATATTATAATCCTTGACTTCACACACACACACACACACTCTCTCTCTCTCTCTCTCTCTCTTAGCTGCACTCTTGGAATTTAATTGACTAATGACCATACTACTTAGGAGGAACGAAAGGTTAGAAACTCCACTGTCACCATCATAACCATTACTACTAGTATTATTACTTGTACTATTACTGCTACTACCACTACTATTACTACTACCACCATAACCATTATTCTTACTACTACTTCTACTACCATTACTATACCACTACCACCACCATAACCATTATTCTTATTACTACTGCTACTATTATCACTACTACTGATATTGCTACTACTACTACTACTATTACTACTACTACTACCACTACTACTACTACTACTACTATTACTACTACTACTACTACTACTACTACTACTAATAATAATAATAATAACAATAATAATAATATTATCATTATTATCATTATTACTCTACTACCACCTCCATCACTATGCATAAACCCCAATAATACAACAGCACACTATGTTTAATGAGCTTTATTCGGAACAATTCATGATAATTTTTCTTCAACGGAGTAGAGTAAAATTTCATGTAACAAATATTTACAGCTGACCATTCATATTTACACGTTTCAGAGCGCACGTTAAAAAAAAAAAAAATGCCATGAGGGAGGGAGAGGAAGGAGGAGGAGGAGGAGGAGGAGGAGTGAAGGGACGACTACTACAGAGGAAGCATTGTGAGTCAAGACTACAGCAACCCACTCGGACAAGAGAGAGTGGTCACGGTAACTCATCAAAATAATAAGTAAATAAATGAAGCAACACAAAAATATATCCTGCAAGAGTATAGTTGACATTCCCTGTGAGTCTAGTACACACGCTGTCTAGAATTGTGTAGACACTTGACAACTGCTTTCCTGTAAGGCGGGAGTGCGATGGCCACAGGAGTCACAGCCCGAGACAGCCACAATGAACACAGGACCGAAGGCAATGAGTGAAGTGAATATTGATGAAAATGAATAGGAATAGTGTGAAGAATCATCTTTTCTATGGGAACGTAGGAGGTATAAAGGGAGAGCCATAGTTTTTACATGGAAAGAAAAAAATAACTCGTTCACCGAGATCAACACACACACACACACACACACACACACACACACACACACACACACACACACACACACACACACACACACACACACACACACACACACACACACACACACACACACACACACACACACACACACACACACACACACACACACACATCTACGCTACAGAAAAAGTTGGGAAAAGTAGGAACAAAATAAGAACGGAATACGAGATGGAGGGAATCCTAATCAGAAAGAGAGAACGAAATATCATGAAGTAACTATTAATTCTAAACTTTCACCTGACTATCATAAACATGACTAAGAATCATATGTGTGCTTGTACCACTAGCCAATAAGAAGGCAAACAATATTCAAACACAGATGAAAGTATGTATAATCTGATAACTAATTACGTGACAAAGTCCCGCACTAAAACATACTGCCTTTTTTTTGAGGTGTCAAGAGTGGCAGCACAATGAGTGGCTAGCATGAAGACCCTCAACAGTAAAGGAAGACTGCCCTAAGTAACGTGTACGTGCACAGAAAGAAGGTCATCATAACACACACAAATGCGTCCCCAAAATTAAATGAAATTATATAAAGTGTGCCATAATAACTTGATTCGAGTGACTGTTGCCTTGTTATAATCAATAGATGCTTGTGTTCAGAAAAGGAGCTGGCCCTCACCTTGGTTGACTTGGATGAACTACAGACTTTGGCTCGTGACTGTAATATTTGATCGAAAGACTTGTCTCATGGAATTACAAGTGCAAAAATGTATCTAGTCCCCTAATGTGTGAGGCAGACAACATTACGTCTTATATGTGAAGGGAAACATCTGGTGAAATAAAGCTTATTCAGCGCGTTTCACTCAAGGCAGTTTCTTCAGGTACTGAAGGAAGATATACTTGGTTCGATACATAATGTTGTTAGCACGAAGCAACACTGAAAGGCAAGGTTGCAGGTGATGAAGGAAGGGAGAATGTGATCATGGTGGCCGCGTGGACTGGTTGAGGTTTTACATCGAGCGGGTGGCAGGTCTATAATATATATATTTATATATATATATATATATATATATATATATATATATATATATATATATATATATATATATATATATATATATATTATATAAGTCTATAATATAATATTTATATGACCTGGCGCCCTTCATTGTCTGCCATGCAGGGAGCAGCTGTGTTCTCAGCAGCTTGAGGCTGTACAGGACAAGGATGTTACAAAACCTAGCATGTTCAATAAATATAAGAGTCTTACATGCAATCTTAGTGTCTGAAGTAACTTTACAAAGCGTAACTTTATGCCTCAAGAAAGTACAGATTCATCAGTTGTTTTCTTTACAAATTACTACAGTGGATGCTGTGAAAATACGGATACTGCCTCGTCTTGGCCCAATACAGGATAGTATAGAGTGCAGGCATATCCTTGAGCCGCCTCGTGCTGCTGTTTTACAACCGTTCTTCAAGGAAATGCGGCTCACGAAAAAAAAGCAACAAGCTAGTCTGAAATTACATTATAAAAATATCAAGCGTAATGAAGGAAGGACAAGGGACAGTTTTGATAACATTTAACATAGTGTCATATATAAAAAGCTGCATGTGTCAACATCTTGAGGCGCCAGACGGCCCATGACGCCTCCAGCTTGGCGCGCCTGGATGTGACTGTCAGTAACAAGTGCTGCATTTGACCACTCACACACGTCACTAGTGATGTTTTGCAACTTTTCAATGGAAAACACAGGTACTTCAACACAACTCTTATCTGAATCATTCTCAAACTCATCTTGGAATCGAAGAGGTTACTGTTTACACAAAACTGTAATGTTAACACGGAGTCGAGATACGTTCTAAAATGTAAAAAATACACGAACACTGGGAACTCTATAAAAAGGTGCACAGAAGGAGGACTAGAAGTATACTCTTCCGAATAATGGAAGCTTGACAGAGTAGCAACTGACCATGCACAGCCCTTAATACAAAGAGCAGCCGCTGTGGGAGGCGGAGGCGTACCTGAGCGGGCCCTCACCTCACCCACCACCAAGCCGACAGCCGGAAGGAAGGAGGACTCAGGGAGACATTTCAGATATATCTATAAATTTTCTTACAATGAATTACACGAATGAGATTGTCTGGTATTGCCGAGGATAATGCACATATGTATGTAACTAAGCATAACTGGAAGCAAATCAACAGCTTCTAGTAATCACCTCACACGAAAATCAAATGTATTTCGACTCCTTCACATGACTATAAAGCCCTTGGGAAATGCCGTTAGTTAGGCATGAACGGCATACACCAGGACCATTTCCAGCAAGCCCTTGCATCTTTGGCGGTTATCAGCACCCAGGCCTTCCATAGCAGACCTGTGGAGGGTACTGATGGCACAGTGAAGGAAACGTGTGTGTGTGTGTGTGTGTGTGTGTGTGTGTGTGTGTGTGTGTGTGTGTGTGTGTGTGTGTGTGTGTGTGTGTGTGTGTGTGTGTGTGTGTGTGTGTGAGTATTGTGTGTGTGTGTGTGTGTGTGTGTGTGTGTGTGTGTGTGTGTGTGTGTGTGTGTGTGTGTGTGTGTGTGTGTGTGTGTGTGTGTATGTGTGTGTGTGTGTGTGTGTGTGTGTGTGTGTGTGTGTGTGTGTGTGTGTGTGTGTGTGTGTGTGTGTGTGTGTGTGTGTGTGTGTGTGTGTGTGTGTGTGAAAAATTAAAGGCAAGAAGTTATCTGTAGTGTGCATGTAAGTTTTGAAGTTACCGACTGAGCAGCGGTTTATCTTGAGGGCGAGGGAGGCTCGAGGTTGTTTGTGACTCCACAACGCTGGAGTCTTGGCGTTGAGACCACACGTGACCCCGCGCCGCGGCGGTTATTGCTTTCTTGAAAATGTCTCGGTGCGGTGTTCCTCCTGCTTCGTCTCCTTCGCCACCGCTGCCATTATAATAAGCAAACACGCAGACAGTTCACCTGAACAGCACAATCCATCACAACCAATAGCTGTAACCTCACGACGGGAAAACTGTACGAAGATGAAACAATAAGTAACAAAAAGATGCATCAATATCCCCAAGAGATTTATTGCAATAACTGTAGTTTATTACCACAATTCTTCGACATTTTTAACCTAGTCCGTGGAAACACTTCGAACCTGATGGCGGGTCGGGTGGTGACGCCGAGCCTGGATCCTAGCGCCGGGGTACACGGAGAGCCACTCAGCACGTGACCGATGGCTGAACGTATTAGTTTGTATAATTGAACCTTACAAAATTCTACGACACAGTCAGTCCTTCTGCCCCGGTTTTTGATTATGTTGAACCATTGCCTTAATTTCTTCTTCCTTTGATTTTGAGCAGTTGGTTCTGTGTCTTCCCTTGACAATGGTGGCCTTAATTAGATAATGCAAAGAACACATGAACATCTGCCAATTGACTGAACTTCCGTTTGGGGTGGTTCTGTTTGTGTTCGGGTGCCGCACAGGACTACTGCCAAGCCTCCGCCGCAGCCTCCCTGGCACACGGTGGCCGACGAGCAGGTGTCATCACAACGAGGCAGCGGCCAGGCAGGTCCCGTGGCCCGAGTACCGTGGACTTGTTTTCCCCGAGGAAGAGCAGCACCGTATTTCAAACATTATTACTTGAAACACAAGAGTCACTAGCTGGCTAACATCTAGGAAGACTTAAGAGTCAGGTGTCTCCTCGACGACCAGGGTGTTGTGAGGGCGGTGAGGAGCGAAGGGTCCGCAGTGGAGGTATTACTCAAGGGAAGACACAGCTTGCGGGAAGCCCACGCCAGTGTTGGGGTGACCTTGACACTCACACGATGCCTCGTACACACAATGACGCAGTAGTGGGGTGGATGCGTGGCCTCTTTGAAGACCTTCCACCCGGTAGTGAAACAGAGCAAAGAATTGATAACTTTCTTTCTTAACACTGACAACGTTTACGAGTAAACTTCAGGTATCGTCTTTGTGTTGGCTAACGGCTACACAAGCTCTAGAACTGCCGCTTTATATTTAATTCTTGTTGATGTACTTATCTATAAGCATCGGAATTCTACATTTAATTATTGCCTAAAAGAATTAAAACTCTAGAGAATTCCTCATAGGGAACGTGACTTAATTTTAAAGCGACTTATTAACTCCCATAAACTGCTGTCATCTATGGCTAAATTAGCTACCTTATCATAGCAGAATGTTAAATACCCTGAATTCTAACATTCTATCGCAAAACATATTGCTTCAAACAGTTGAAGTTCAAACACAAAGTCAAGTTGATGCGACGGCGGCCAGATCCCTCGAATGCAGGAGGCGGCGGGCTTTCAGCACCGCTGGGACGCCGCTAACACTGTGACGACTTTGGTGAATAAAGGCAGGACCCACATTTGGACACGTGGAGGTCTCTGGTCTAATGTAATGCGTGAGTGGCAGACCAACACCGTGAACATGACCATTTTTCCATATTTCAGGTTTGCCAATATTCACCCAAGTCGTCACGAGAACACAGGAGCCTCAGCATACTAACACACTCGTAAATGACGTCCATTCCACGGGGCTCACGACATTCACTGTGCACCACCACCACCACCACCACTACGTCCCACACTCCCGTCCTTCGCTTTGGTGCGGGGTGAGGGAGCTGCACACGTCGCCACAACATTTCTCTGTGTATACCCTGGAGACTGAAGGCGAGTGGGTACTGGTGAAGTTATTCCTCGTTTGTTGGCCTCCAGCTAACCTGCCAGAGCACCACGCGGCTCGGGGGCGAACTGTCTCACTTGGCTGGAGGGGCGGTTGGGTTGTGGTAAAGGGAGGGTGGTCAAGTAATACGTAGGGTGGGATTAACCTTGCCGGGAGGGGAGAGTGGCGCCCGGCCATGCTGGTGGCCGAGGGACAGGGAAGAAGGAGACCTGAGACACACGGGTTGGGTGGAGGTTAAAGAAAATATGCTGTGAATAATACAAACAGTGCCGGTTTGGGGGTGGGGATGGGCGGGGGCTTAGATCAAAGGAGCTGCGAGGTTAGAAGGCAACCATGACATTGCCTGACAACTGAAACTGAAGGAAAACGAAAATGCACAGAGAGAGGAGAGAGAGAGAGAGAGAGAGAGAGAGAGAGAGAGAGAGAGAGAGAGAGAGAGAGAGAGAGAGAGAGAGAGAGAGAGAGAGAGAGAGAGAGAGAGAGAGAGAGAGAGAGAGAGAGAGAGAGAGAGAGAGAGAGAGAGAGAGAGAGAGAGAGAGAGAGAGAGAGAGAGAGAGAGAGAGAGAGAGAGAGAGAAGAGAGAGAGAGAGAGAGAGAGAGAGAGAGAGAGAGAGAGAGAGAGAGAGAGAGAGAGAGAGAGAGAGAGAGAGAGAGAGAGAGAGAGAGAGAGAGAGAGGAGAGAGAGAGAGAGAGAGAGAGAGAGAGAGAGAGAGAGAGAGAGAGAGAGAGAGAGAGAGAGAGAGAGAGAGAGAGAGAGAGAGAGAGAGAGCGAGCGAGCGAGGCGAGAGAGAGAGAGAGAGAGAGAGAGCGAGAGAGAGAGAGAGAGAGAGAGAGAGAGAGAGAGAGAGAGAGAGAGAGAGAGAGAGAGAGAGAGAGAGAGAGAGAGAGTAGAGAGATTTAAGTATCTCTTCTTCTCCTCCCTGGCTACTGCTGCAGGCGCATCAGCAGCCCCCGCTGCCGCCGCCGCCGCCGCCACCGCGTCGTGCCTGGCTAGGGTGCCAACAAGCCACACCTGACCATCATCAGCAAATCGAACAACGAGGTCAGTATTAAAGATTAGTTTTGATGATACCCTGAAGACGAAAGATTAATAATATACGAAAAACGGAAGAACAAAATCTACGTTATGAAAACCTGGAAAGAATTGATCGCGAAAACACTAAAATGTATTTATATTATCAGTATGTGTATGTCTTTATACAAATTGATTGTTAAGTCAGCCTACGACTTACGCTCACTTCATATATACTCGAGTCTAACGCTTGAGCCTTAAGCGAGCATAGCAGAGCGACATTGTGCTTGCAGTAACACTTCGACAACTACACCACAGTACTGGCGGCTCCTGGGAGGAAGGAGGGGGACGCCGGGAGGTACTTTGCCCCCTCGTACCTGTCCCGCCAGCATTGAGGAGAGTCACTGGAACCAAGGACGCAAGGGGGAGGTGTGCCTACGGGCGCTGCGGGGCGCGGCAGGTCTGGTAATACTTCTCTCAGTAAAGCTACGCGAGTGACACCCAAGTTCTGTTTCAACTTCATAAGGAGAGTTTTGAGCATTGGCGAACAGTATTGGGTCTGTACGCGTGTGTATCACTGTCACTGGGTACTCATTGTTGGTTTTCTGGTGACCTCTGGCTTTTGCAGGATCACCAGTGGCGTATTCCTGTAGTAGGGGCCGTAAGGGGAGCGGCAGAGGCGTGATCTCACCATGCAGCGGGAAGGAGATTGGTCAAGGAGGACACCACTTCGGGGGCGTAACCCTGCTTTGCTTGTATCCTTGTTTCCCATTGCACTTTCTTTCTCTTTTCTCGATTTCCTTCCTTTTTCGCTTTCGTCTTTTTTCTTTTCGGTTTGCTTTTCGTTAATGCTTTCTTCTTCTTTCTTGTTTTCTCTTTCGCTTTCGTTTCTTCGTTCGTTTTCCTGCGTTGGAGCCTCGACAGCCGCACCCCCAGAGAACTACAGCCCCTCAAACACTTTCAGTGACTCCGTGATAACTTCATCCTGCCGGCAAAAAAAATGGAGGTTAATTATCATAAAGAGGCCGT
>JAXIVD010002312.1:52500-62868 GCA_036785275.1 Cancer borealis | reverse complement strand
GGAACACTTCAAGGACAAGGTGAGAGAGAAGGAGAGAGAGAGAGGGGGGGGGGGTTGTTTAGAGAGAGAGATATGGAGTGTTGGAGAAAATATCTTTGTTATGTGTGTTTGTGTGTTATTTTCAGAAGGTGTAGCTAACTAGCCTTCTATCTCCTTTTTCATCTCCTTTTCCTCCTCTTCTCCTCCTCCTCCTCCTCCTCCAGTGCTCATTAGCGATGCCAAAGTATTATGTTCAATCCCTCCTTTCCTTCCTTCCTTCCTTCCTTCTTTTCTTCTCTTGTCAGTTAAAATCTTATTATTACCATCAACGGTCTGAGAAAAACAACTTACCAAACATTTATTAGTTTATTTTTGCTTCCTTATATTGTTACGTTATGTTATGTTATGTTATGTTATGTTATGTTATGTTATGTTATGTTATGTTATGTTATGGCTGGCGTGCCCTAACCTATCGCTGTCTCCCGCTCAGATTATCTCGTGGAAGTTGAACAGCGTAGGAATGCACCCGACTGCCGAACAATACCTTATCTTCCACAAGTTTGGCCATGT
Source organism: Cancer borealis (assembly GCA_036785275.1). Taxonomy (NCBI): domain Eukaryota; kingdom Metazoa; phylum Arthropoda; class Malacostraca; order Decapoda; family Cancridae; genus Cancer; species Cancer borealis. The sequence goes on along the minus strand of JAXIVD010002312.1, from coordinate 62,319 downwards.
AAGTCCTATCTCTTTATTATTGTTATTATTATTATAAGGTATTTTTTTATATGTATTTTCCTTTATAAATCTCTTTCTTTTTCTTTCTTGTGTGATTGTTATTATTATTATTATTATTATCAACTTTCCTACTATTATTATTATTGTTATTATTATGTTTTATCTTCTTATAGTTATGTATATTTACGTATGATAAGTTAAATTAGTTTATAATATGTAAGATTAGGTAATGTTTAATATTTTTCTATCTATTTTCTTCCTCCTTTTGGTAATATATGAAATTCTTAAACATTCTTCTCCTTCCTTCCTTCTCCTCCTCCTCCTCCTCTTCTTCTTCTTCTTCTTCTTCTTCTTCTTCCTTATTATCTGGTTTTGTAAATAATGAAAGGTGATTATTTTCTTTCCTTCTCCATCATAATATTATTTCTTTCATGTTTTTCAAGATGTTATATATATTTATGTGTGTGTGTGTGTGTGTGTGTGTGTGTGTGTGTGTGTGTGTGTGTGTGTGTGTGTGTGTGTGTGTGTACGTTGTCTTCCAAAGGTGATATTATTGTTATGATGAGAGAGAGAGAGAGAGAGAGAGAGAGAGAGAGAGAGAGAGAGAGAGAGAGAGAGAGAGAGAGAGAGAGAGAGAGAGAGAGACTGAAAACCTAACCTAACTTAAGCCCCAAAACAGATGAAAGAAAAAAAGAAAGAAAAAAAATAGAGATAGAGATATTTAAACCACAATAAGACTCTCTCACTTTATTTCAGATGCTCACACAGGTACTGGAAAGGAGGAAGGACTCTCCCCACCCCCCCCAATACACACACCCTCCTCTCCTTCCTTCCCTTCCCCTCTCCTCCCTTTTCCTTCCCCTCTCCTCCCCTCAGTCTGTATCCCTAACAACCCCTCCACAACCCCATCCTTCCCCTCCTCTCTCTGTGTCTCAAAACCCCTCCTCTTTTTCTCTCTCTGTCTCTCTCAAAACCCTCTCTCCTCTCTCTCCTCTTCCCTTTCTTCTCTCTCTCAACCCCCTCTCGCTGTACCCTCTACCTCCTCTTCCCTCTCTCCCCTCTCTCTTCACCCTTCTCTCTCCCCATCTCTCCTCTTCTCCCCTCCTCTCCCCTCACTCTCTATGCTCTGACACGATTCTGCTATAATCATTTCCCCTCGAAATAACTTTGCTCGATAAATTGCTTAACAAATTTGCTTAATAAATAATTGATAAATGATAGATAATGAAGAAGTACAAATCCATTAAAAAAATATATAGAAGTAAGAGAAAGGAAGAAATTATATATAAGAAAAAAAAAAGGGAGGGAAAAAAATATATAAAAACCGTTTAAATTCATGAAGTAAAAAAAGATAATGTAAGGGATGAATTTTTAACTTTTTTATTTTTTTTTATTTTTTTTTTTAAATTTTAAATTTTTATCATTGAGGCAAAATATTACGAAGGGAAATAATTATATAAATGTGCTGAAGTTGATGTACTAATTATAATTGATGTTGTATTCTCTTTACTACTGCTATAACTACTACTGCTACTAACTACTACTACTACTACTTACTACTACTACTACTACTACTACTACAGCATCAATGTTACCGTTTCTTTTTATTTCAGTGGCGTAATTTTGGATGTGCTGAAAACTGATTCACCGTATTTTGTATTCTAATTATTACAATGGCTGTATCGTGTTCTTGATGTGTATTATTATTATTATTGTGTTATTTCTTAATATTCTTCTTTCTTGGTGTATTTTTATTTATTTATTTATTTATTTATTTAGATATATATTCGACACTAAATTGAAAAAGATTGCTCTGTTTACCCTACCCCAAGACTGTATGTATGTACGTGTGTGTGTGTACTGTTGTGTGTGTGTGTGTGTGTGTATGTGTGTGTGTGTGTGTGTGTGTGTGTGTGTGTGTGTGTGTGTGTGTGTGTGTGTGTACGTGTGTGTGTGTGTGTGTACGTCTTGGTGTAGCGTTGCAGTGTTCATGTGTACATCAAATTTTGAGTCACCCCCAAAAAATTATGTGTATATTTTTTTCATAGCAATATGAGAAAGTATTGTTGAGTAGTGTTGATAATTTTTCCTTTTCCTTCTTCTCCTTTTTCTTATTTTTCAGTTTTTATTAAAGTTTTTTGAGAATTTAACTAGAACTGATAATCTCTTTCTTTCTATCTTTTTTTTATTTTCCAGTTTTTATTGAAGTTTTTTGAAAATTTAAGTAGAAATGATAATCTCTTTCCTTCTCTTTTTTTTTTCTTCCAGTTTTTGATAAAGCTTTTTGACAATTTAATTAGTAATGATAATCTCTTTTTTTGCTTTCTCCTTATTTTCCAGCTTTTATTAAAGCTTTTTGACAATTTAATTAGTACCGATCATTATTTTTTTCTTCCTTCTCCTTAATTTCCAGTTTTTATCAAAGTTTTACGACAATTTAACTAATAATCATAATCTCCTTATCTACGAATTTGATAAAGATTCTCAACTATATAACTACCACTGACAATCTCTCTCTCTCTCTATCCCTTTTTCTATATGTATGTATGTACGTATATGCGTGTATGTGTGTGTGCGTGTGTGTTTGTGTAATATTATTAATGCCATGATAATACTACCATCGCGTCTCTCCTCTCACCTCGCCCTTGTCAACTGTCCTGTTTTGGGACCACTCAGCGCTTGATCGAGGTATTGTAGTCTTGTAGAACCTCACTTAATTACCTATATATACTTACCTACTTACCCTAATTAATTACTTATATATTTACCTACTTACGCCCTTAATACCTATCCTTAATCCCTCTCCTCCTTCTCTCTCCCCCTCGCTCGCTCGCTCGCTTGCAGTAATCTTAGACACGATGTATTTTTTTTTTTTTTTTTGTGTCTTAAATGCTTACTAATTGCATATTTATTTATTTATTTATTTATTTATTTATTTATTTCAATCCCTCACTTATTTAATTATTGCTGCCATAGTTTAGATAATTATTTGTTTATTTTTATTATTGTTTATTTAATCACTCTCTCTCTCTCTCTCTCTCTCTCTCTCTCTCTCTCTCTCTCTCTCTCTCTCTCTCTCTCTCTCTCTCTCTCTCTCTCTCTCTCTCTCTCTCTCTCTCTCTCTCTCTATCTTATAATTCTAATCTAATTCTTTCTCTTTCTTTTTCTTTCATTATTATTCATATTTTGTGATTATTTTTCTTTCTTTTCTTTTCATATTTTCCAAAACTCATTTTTTTGGCGTCATTTCTAAAGATGTAAATATAACTTATTTTATTATTATTATTATTTTTTTTTTTATCGTTATCTGCTGCCTTCATTATTATTTGTATATTATTATTATTATCATTATTATCATTATCATCTTGCTTATCTTTGTTCTCCTATTCATCATTATTCTCTTATCTAATCATCTGTCATTGTATATTATTCTTCTCATTATACTTTATCTCTGTTCTGCTTTATATTCATTTTAATCTTTCTCATTATCTTTATATTATATTTATCATTGTTTCTTTCTCTTATTTTTATCTACCCTCCTCCTCCTCCTCCTCCTCCTCCTCCTCCTCCTCCTCCTCCTTCTGTCTTGCCTACAGTCTCTAATCTGCCTGCTAGCCTGTCTGTCTGTCTGCCTGTCTGCCTGCTTGCCTGTCTGTCTGTCTGTCTGCTTGCCTGTCTAAATAACAATGTTTCTTTAATCTACGTATGCAAAATTAGTCCATTTAAACATACATACATACACACACATTGACTCACTTACACACACACACACACACACACACACACACACACACACACACACACACACACACACACACACACACATACACACACATACACACACACAGTCAATTGTTTTTATGTAACGTCATTTCTCTTTCCTATACAACCTCAATCTCCTTCCCCCTCGCCCCCCCCCCCCCGTAAACCCCCCCTGTAACCCCCCCCCAAAAAAATCAACCAATCAAGTCAGGTGTTGTTTGTTGTTTGATGTTCCCTTGTTGTTGTTGTTGTTTTTTGTTTGTTTGTTTTGTTCATTGAGAAAGTAAAAGTTAAGGTTAATGTCCTGTTGAAATATTTGTGAAGTTTTTATTTTTGTGAAGTTTTGAGAAAGTTAAAATTAATGTCATGTTAAATATTTCCTTTTTTCCTTTGATTTAAATTTTTTTTTTGGGAAGTTAAAACAAAAATAAAAGTAATAATAATAACGTAAATGATGTTAATTCTATCACTATAAAAAAAAATATTTATAAAAATTCCCCTTTTTGAGAATCATCCATAATAATAATAATAAATAAAACCTGATTATTTTTATATATATATATATATATATATATATATATATATATATATATATATATATATATATATATATATATATATATATATATACACGATAATAATAAAATGACGTTATATAAAAGAAGAAAAAAAACCACACTGTAAATATATGTAAATAAATAGCTGTATTAATATTAGTCTTCCATTCGTTTGTAAATAATTGTTTTGTATCTGGTATAAGATTGTCGTCTCTCTTAGTAAACTTAAGAAATTAGTTAATAGTTAAACAGCCATTTCCTTGTTGTTTTTCTGTTTTTTCTATATAATTTAACAGCGGCAATTTGATGTACGTTGCTAGTTATTATTATTATTATACGCTATTTAATTTAGTAAGAACACGAGCGCATCTTTACCGCACTAGAATTATAGAGAGAACGAAAAACAAGACATAAAATAGTACCGTTCTCTCTATATTATTTCTTTTTATTTAGCGCTAATTAGACGTAATATTTTTTTTTTCGTTTGCTTCTGTCTTGTAATCCTTCAACGATTTTTTTTTTTATATATATAGAACCAAAAATTTTAATACATAGCCTTACATTATTATATTACCTTTATATTATTATTATTATTATTATTATTATTATCAAGATTCTACCTGTTCACCTGTATTAGTGGTCTTGTAATTAGACCAAAAAGACAGGTGTAATGGGGTGATAATCTTGCCTACTACTACTACTACTACTACTACTACTACTACTACTACTACTTAAGGCTGCCCAAACACTAGCAGTTTCACACTTATTAAAAAAATCAATTAAATCCAAAATAATACTTTCAAAATATCTTAAAACTACAAACTTATTTCGTAGTGACATTCTGATCTTCAAAGTTAGTTATCATGTATACTTATAAGTGTTTTACGAGTATACATAACACAACGAACTTAAACAGATACATAACATTGTCACAACATAACCATTAATTCTTGTTGACCTAATATAATATACAGTTAATTATAGCGTTTGTTTAACATATACATTTAATTTTTCTAATACATACACTTAAGAATGTCTAATACATATATATTATAAATGTTTTTTTTTTTAACTCACAACAGTTCAATATTAACACTACACTATTTTTATAACAATGAATATTAATACCAAACTAAAATGACGTAAATTGAAAAGATGAAAAAATATATAAGGAATTTTTTTCAAAACAATCATTTATTCAATTTTTTTGGGATCATACAATTATATTTATTTATATATTTTTTTTATTGTGAACTAAAAAAAAAACATGCATTCTGAAAATCAACATTGCATATATACATTTTTAGTTCACAAAATTACAAAGAAACTCACCATATATATTAATAATTATACTTACAATATATATCTTTATTTTTTGTTACGTACTGTAGACTAGTAACTGTAACTAACCATTGAAATATTACACACACACACACACACACACACACACACACACACACACACACACACACACACACACACACACACACACACACACACACACACACACACATTACTAACTAACATGGTAACTAACAAAATGCTTATTGGTAACGGGGAAACTTATAATAACAAAAAAAATAATAATCACAAGAACTAAACCAAAATGTATTAATTCATTTTGACGTAAAATTTTTAATCGACAATTTCTCACCACAAAACACTGATTGGTGATGTTTTTGTTGTTGTTACGAAGCTTTAAAAATTGAAGCTGTGACATGAATTATAAGCTTAAGTATAAGTATTATTATATATATTAAGCTGATCTGGACGTAATATATATAAAAAAAAAATGAATTACCTAAGAAATTAATATATTCGTGTACGCAGATCAAAATTATAAAAGTGTAATTTTGATCCTGTACACACACACACACACACACACACACACACACACACACACACACACACACACACACACACACACACACACACATACACGCAAGCCTCTAATCCATTCCTTGCATCCTTCCTTCAGCAATTGGATTCAGCAGAGAACAAGGAGAGACTGATTAAGGAGTACCAAGATCGCCTTCAGAGCAAGATTAACCCCAAGAACCTTAGGAAATACGTAGAAGCTTTCCTTAAGTAAGTATTATTTTATCTGTCTATCTTTCTATCTTAATCCTTCACCGTCCTATAGTTTGGTAATCATTTTTAAACACTAATCTGTCTATTTTAACCATCAAGTAAGTATTATTATTTAGTTATGAAGTAATAATCATTTTTAAACACTGTGTAATCTGTCTATCTTAATTTGAAACACTGTAATATACCTTAACCCATCACTTTATACAATTTTCAGACGGTATTTTAACTTCATTTTCTTCCTTTCTTCCCCTTCCCCAGGCGTTCAGACCTTTCCGGTAAGCTTGAGACCAAGATGACGGTTGAGACCCTGCTTGTGACCGGTGCCAAGGCCTCCCACGTCCACACTGTCCATACAATGCACCAGAGTTGTAACAAGCAGAAGGCGTCACTCCTCAAGATTGACGATGTGGGAGACGTGCTGGCTGAATGCGTGAGTTTATATTACGTATTATCATCTTAGGGTTTTATTTTTTTTGTGTTATTAGTTGTATTGTTGTTTTTTATGTTTGTGTGATGTTTGTGGGTTTGTTTAAGGTTGATTTTAGTTGGAATATGTGTGTGTGTGTGTGTGTGTGTGTGTGTGTGTGTGTGTGTGTGTGTGTGTGTGTGTGTGTGTGTGTGTGCGTGCGTAAGGGAAGGGTAGGAAAGAAAGAAAAAGAAAGGAAAGGGAAAGGGAAGGGAAAGGAATGAATTGCAAGGCAAGGCCAGGCCAGGCCAGACCAGGCAAGGACAGGACAGGACAGGCAAGGCAAGGACAGGCAAGGCAAGGCAAGGACAGGCAAGGCAAGGACAGGGCAGGACAGGCAAGGCAAGGCAAGGAAAGGCCAGGCATGGCATGGCCAGGCCAGGCCAGGCAAGGCAAGGCAAGGCAAGGCAAGGCAAGGCAAGATAAGGAAAGATAAGGAAAGATAAAAACAGGAAAGGAAATACAAACGATACATTAACTCTCCCTGTCTCTCCCCAGCCTGAGAAGTTCGCTCAGTCCCTGCAGCTGTTCTGTAAGGGCCTGGGCGTGCTCACCTCCCTTCCCCTGAGTGGCATTGACCGCCAGCGCACCTTCAGCGGCTCCTCCACAGACGACGAGGCACGCCCGCGCCGCCAGCGTACAATGAGCATGGAGGAGTACGACACACCCAACCTTAGACGGTTCTCCTTCTCCTCCACCCAAACAGCCAACTAAACCAACCCTCACATCACCTTACAATAACTTGACTGTACAGCGGCCCAAGTCACCTCACCTTACCTACCTTACCTCCCTCCCCTCCCTCCTCCCTTCCTCCCTCTGTGCAGACTCCCACTGGCCTGCACACCCCTTGAGGCCTTTTCCCCAGTAATCCCCGGTTGTGGTTGACCTAATGACCCCTAGAACCCAGGTCACGAGGCGGGTCAGCCCCAGACTTCCTTTGGACCCGGCGGGGGCGGTGACCCCTTGGTGGCCCGGGTGAGAGGGGGCGTTAGGTTAGCTGCCCCGTTTTTCCCGCCACTTTGAGACTGATAATGATGGCCTTTGTTGTGGAATTGTTGAATCCAAGTTATATATATATAAATATATATATACAGTATAGTTCTATAGTTAAGTAAAGGTAATATAAACTAACTTGAGTGGGGTTACATACATTGCATTCAGTAGTAGTGAAGAGAGCGTTGGGTTGCACTTTGCTTGTGGTGGTAAACAAACAAACAAACAAACAAAACAAGGCTTCAGCATCTTGTTTACAGCTCAACTTTTAGCCTCAATGATTCATGTGTACATAGAAAGACACGCACGCACACGCACACGCATACATACATACATACATACACACACCACACACACGCGCCACTATGCATTTTTCATTGTTACTCTTCTGTTTTTGAGGATTTTTGTATATCCGCCACCGGTGCACACACACACACACACACACACACACACACACACACACACACACACACACACACACACACACACACACACACACACACACACACACACACACACACACACACTAGCGGAGAACAAAAGAAGAGAAGAAACAAAACATGAAAATAATCAATATAAAGCAGAATGCAAAACTACTTTCAAACTGCCAATAAACAAAATGATTTATATATAAAAAAAAAAAAAGTTTAGCTCTTGCCACCATAGTCTGCAAACACACACACACACACACAAACTAACACACATACTTACTTAAATAAAATCAAATAAATAAATAAATCAATAAATCAAACAGAATATAACAAGGAGAGAAATAATTTTACTCCCTCCGTCAATTTCCATAAGATAATAATGATAATAATGATAATGTGTATGTATGTTTGTATGTGTGTTTGCAGTGACTTAGGTTTTCCTTAGAGGGTTAGATACAGTAGAAAGAAAAAAAACAAAAGTACTCAGTTGTCTATTTAGAAACCAACACAGATAGAAGGAATTAATTGTTATCACTTGTCATTCTTAAACTACTATAACACTATACGGTTGTTTTCTATTGTTATGACCGTCACTTCCTAACTAACTATAACTGTCTATGTGACGGGGAAAGATTGTTATTTTTTATTTTATTTTATTTATTATTTTTGTTATTCTTGATTCTGTCTGTTTCTAGATAGACAGACTGACTGACTGACGTATTTTAGAGAACTTTAGAAACCATAGATTTGTCCTAGTTTTTTACACACACACACACACACACATATATACACACACACACATCTACACACACACACACACACACACACACACATACGTTATCTCATTCTTATCTCTATCTATGAACCTCTTATAAAAAACGTACACAAACATGAGTGAAAAGGTACTACACACATACACATACACACACACGTACACATAAATTATCTATAGAAAGACGCACCTCATTTCAGGATTAGATTTTGTTTTATTTTTGTTTTTCTTGTTAATTTTTTTTCCCAGCAGAATTTTTGTTTTGAGTCCCTTGACCTTAATGTTCTTTGAGAGATAATAATGTACAATAAATAATCACATATGATACATAATTATTAATACAGTATTTTTACTAAAGTTTCATCAGATTTTTTATTATTCCTTGTCTTGTGTATTATTATTATTATTATTATTATTATTATTATTATTATTGTTGTTGTTGTTTGAGAAGTGTTATGGTAGACAGTATAGAAGGATAGATAAATAATAATGATAATAGATAAATATAGATTGAATTAATTAGACATAGACAGATAAGAAAGATTTGATTGACAGGTAAACATAGATTGAATTAATTAGATAGACAGAGAGACAGGTAAGGAAGGTTAGATAGACAGGTAAACATAGATTGAATTAATTAGATAGACAGACAGACAGATAAAGAAGGTTAGATAGACAGGTAAACATAGATTGAATTAATTAGATAGACAGACAGACAGGTAAGGAAGGTTAGATAGACAGGTAAAC
>JAXIVD010002312.1:0-42500 GCA_036785275.1 Cancer borealis | reverse complement strand
TATGAAAGAAATGAATACATAATACTTTACACTCCTACACCTATAATTAAATTCCAATTGAGTTCTAGTATAGCTCAATAGAACGAACGTTTCTTGCTCTTTATTTTATATTCTAAATGTCTTTTACGTAAACCCCATACATTTTGAGTTATTTCAAAATATGTGATTTATCTAAAAAATTCTAAGGGTGTACCCTACAAAATTTCATGAAAATTTCCACACCTCCGAATCTCATGAAAATTGGTACAATGAGGTTTTAGATTATGCTGAACACGAATCTGGCCTTATTTTCCTGGTTACTATAATATTAAACTGTATTTCACCATTGCTTGCCTAGAAAAAAAATGCATAATACTTTACACTCCTACATCTATTATTACATTCCAATTCAATTTCATTATAACTCAATAGAACGAACATCTACTTTGGTATGCGATCTAGAGGTTAGGTTAGGTTAGGTTAGACTAACCCAACTATTTCAATTATATTTTCTTTGTTATTTATATGTTATAATAAGTTATACTATGTAGATATCATTCCAAAATAAAACTTGTACGGTGTAGATACTTTTTCCTTGTAGATAACAAGCCAAAGTAGCACCGAAATACCTGATATATATATATATATATATATATATATATATATATATATATATATATATATATATATATATATATAAACAAAATCAAAGCAAAACCATGAGAAATAACTCCATAAAACCAAATAAATAAATAAATATAATAATAAAAAAATAAATAAATTACACGCTTGCATTATTTCACAACAAAAAAAAAAAAAAAAAAAAAAAAATCTCCATCCCAGGTTCGAATCCTTCATTTAGTCCCACCAATCCTCCAATTCCTGACCTCGAGTCCCAGCGTGACCTCATCTGACCTTGAGAGTGTGAGGGGGGCCATGTGTGCAGCTGCCCCCGTGCCCCCTACTGCTGCCCAGCTGTTCAAAGACAAAGCACCACACCCTGTCACATTCCAAGAAGGTGAGGAGGAGGAGGAGGAGGAGGAGGAGGAAGATATGAGGGAAGGGAAGGAGGAGGGTGTTATGGTATATTAAACCCATATTTTGTTTACCTACATCTCATTTTTCTCGTCAAAAATTTATCTATAGGTAATTTTTAAACACACTAACGCATTATTTTCCATTTAAAATTTTTTTTACCCCACCAAAATGTATCCACAAAAAATACCTCACCACACAAACGCATTCTTTTCACCCGACAAGGTTCAAAAATTTCCCGCCAAAAAGTTAACCGTCGTCAAATCACCCGACTAACGCCTTTTTTCTCCTTTTCTCTTCAGGTTTTGGTATGACTGAGACTTTGGGAACACACATGACGCCCTTAGATGACGAGAGACTTGGTTACTGTGGCAAGGTTGTTCCAAATGTAGAGGCAAAGGTGATAAATGCAGAAGGAGAAGCATTACCCGAAGGCGAAAAGGGAGAACTATGTATAAGAAGTCCATCAGTGAGTTGATTATGTTTTGTTTTGATTCTCTCTTTCTTTCTCTCTATTTATCTCTCTATCTCTTTATCTCTCATTTTTTTTATTCTAATTTCATAGTTATCTTTTTTCTATTTTCGTTTCGTTTTCTATCATTTTCATCTTTATTTGATTTCCTCTTCACCATTTACTTCACAATATATTATCTATCATTAAGCTGTCAATACATACATACATCTATCTTTCCTCTTAACTATCTTTCAATATCTATCTTGATCTACCTATCTCACTATATATCTATCCATACAAACACATATCTAGCCCTCCATCTATCATAATCTATCTCTCTATCTCTATTTCAGAATATGACTGGTTACTATAAGAATCCTGTCGTCACTGCCCAGACTATAGATTCTGAAGGCTGGCTACATACTGGTGACGTAGCAATTCACACTGATGGATTCTTTAGTATTGTGGATAGACTGAAGGAGCTGATTAAGGTGAAGGGATTCCAGGTGAGTGTGAAGGGAAGTGTGAGAGGAAGGAAGAATAGATGAAGGTGTAAGATTAGGTATAAGATGAAAAAGGGTAAATGTTTGTCTTTTTTGGTGTTATTGAGGAGATTAAAGGATGTTGAGTAGTAATAGTAGTAGTAGTAGTAGTAGTAGTAGTAGTAGTAGTAGTAGTAGTAGTAGTAGTAGTACCCAAAAACACTTTTCTCCTCCTCCAGGTGTCTCCCTCTGAATTAGAAGACGTCCTCCTCCAGCATGAAGGAATAAAAGACGTGTCTATTATAGGAGTCCCAGATGCACGAGCTGGAGAACTACCTCGAGCTTACGTAGTCAAGTCCTCCTCCTCCTCCTCCTGCAACGAAGAAGATATCCATGAGTTTTTGAAGGAGAGAGTAGCAGATTTCAAGCAGTTAAAGGGAGGTGTAAAGTTTATTGACGCCTTGCCCAAGAATCCAACGGGGAAAGTTTTAAAAAACGAACTAAAGAAAATTGCAGCGATGGAAGCGTAATTAAGGAGGAGAAGGAAGAGAATGAGAAGAAGAATTAGAAGTAAGAGTAATGGTAGTAGTAATAGTAGAAGAAAAGTAATAATAGTAGTAATAGAAGAATAATATTATTGGTGGTAGTAGTATAAAACGTATTATTATTAGTAGTAATAGAAGAAGTAGGATAAGGGAAAGTAGAAGTACAGAAAAGAGAAGAAGTACAATTAGAAGAAGACAGAAGGTGACTGATGATAATGGAAGATTCATAATAAAAATATTACGAATTAATAAGAAATAGAAGAAAAAAAATATCGAGAATGAAGAAAATGATCAAGAATAATAACAAGATACCTGGAATATCACCTTAATTAACCAACACGTAAGTATATACACTCTAATTACCTCAAAAAAAATGTTTATATATATATATATATTTGTTTATTTTATACCAGTTACATAAATACAATTCCATAATGTATGTGCCTTAAACTGTATGTATAACTATTAAAATACGTATTATTTAATGAGTGATTCTTTTATATTTATTATTAATCTAAGACAACGAAAAAAAAAGAAGAATTGATTTGAAACACTTTCTTGATTCTTGAACACAAAATTAACGTTACTGGCAATTAATTTTTCGAGTGAGGACTTTCTGTTCGAGACAAAAGGTTGTTAGAAGGTTATTACGGGAGTTACCAGTGGCGTAGTAAGGGGAGGCGGGGGGCGGGGGTGTTGGTCCGGCCAGGGTGCCAGCATGGGGAGCGTGTGGGTGCCATGATACAGGCTTAGGGCTAATGGCTAAAGGTATAAGAAGCCCTTCGGTATATCGGTATTTTAGTGTTACTTTCAGCCTTTCATCCCGTCAGCCCACCAAAACACACTCACCAACATAACACATTCACCTTCCTCTATATCCTTGTAGGTCATCATGTCCTAACACTTCTTTTACTGTACCTAACACGCTATAATTAACACTATTGGATGTGATCTAATAATTTAAGGTGTTTTTTCTCATTTTTTCGTTGTATTTTTCAATTTATCTTTGTTTTATGGTTTATATAGAGTTTACTAACGGTTTGAATAATTTCTTTATATACTATTCTATGGTTTATATTGGTTTAATTTCATTATTATTGCTTTATTCTATATGTCGATTTTATGATTGACCCGAAAAATAAAAAATGTTCATGAAATAAATACGAATAAAAAATAACAAATGTTTATGTAGGTAATATTTAGGTGTTTCAGACAATTTTTTGAAGCATATATAATCGCTTTCCTGTGTACAGTAAAAATCTCAATTTTGGTTTTATATATACGTGATCCACCAGCCAACGCACGGCCACCACCTAATGGTATGGTTTTTTTTTATATCCTTTCGCTCTTAATGGTGAGGAATAACGTGTTACTGCGTCTCCATCCCTCAAAATGTTCCTCAAAGAGGAACAGGGAAGGTTTAAAACGAAGAAATATTATCATCGGGTTAGTGGTCTTGTCGTCTGCTAGCAGCCACAACAACAAGACCTGTTTTGTTATGTTATATGAAGTTATTACGCTTAATAGGCACTGTTTTATCTATTCTTCTACTATACATAATGAAGAATAACGTGTTACTGCTCCTCATTCCCTTAAATAGACTTAGCAAGGAAGTAAAAAGGTGTCCATCCCTAGCGCTACTTTGTCTTTCAATCCGTCCGCCCACCAAAACACACTCACAACACACTCACAAAAAAATTTGTCTTATCATCATACTATATATTATAGATGTATTATAGTTCAATTAAAGGTGATAATAATAGTAAAATAATACAATCTAAACTAATCTGATGATGAAGACGTGGCAACACTGCATTCGTTTGTTATTGTTTGAGAGACAGAGGTGAGTGGGGAGAAATATTATCATTATATCATTAATTACTCCTAACACAGACCTCATTTTAATTACCTGACTACTGTGACCTCTCAACAGATGACCTGACCTCCAGTACAGCCTACAAACACGTCTTGTTCTTGTATGGTTGTTGTATTATAACGTTTATACCCTGGAGGCGTTATGTCAGATTGGGTTTTTTTCCGCTTAATTTTGACTGTGACCTTATTTAAGTAGATTATAAGGTCATGTGGTGACCTCTATAATCTATGTGACCTTGTAGCTGCTTGTCAAAGGTGTATTCAGTTAATCCTTTAGTTATTGACCTTATTTGATAGTTATGTAATAGGTATACCTAACCGTATCTAAACTAATCTAACCATAACCTAACGAATGCCGTATCCTCATAGTACTCGTTTATAGATACGGCACGTGCCTAACTTTTGGGTATAAAGCTTATATAACTGAACCAAACTGTGCCTAACCTAACATAACATAACATAACATAACATAACATAACATAACTTGAAGGATGCTCTAACAGGTAAATAATAAGGCACAGGCCGTACCAATAGCGGATGACATTAAATATATTAATTAATGCTGGTAATTATAATGCTATTTATCTCTTCTTTTCAGATCCAAGATATTAAAACACATCCTAATTAACGTACGAGAATAATACAAATCTACGCATCTATACTTCAGGTTAGTTATGGCATCTATTATTTATTTCTATGTATCAATCTTGCATACACGTTATAGAATTTATAATATTGGTAAGTGTGTATCTTATATCATTTATATTCCGCAGGTGAACGACCCACAAAGAGGAAACAGAAAGAAACTGCAATATTATCTCCATTCAAGAGAGAGAGAGAGAGAGAGAGAGAGAGAGAGAGAGAGAGAAAATAACAAGATAACAAGATAACAAGCAGAGTTATTTTAAAGAGAGAATTTCCCAGTGAGTTTGTTAGGTGAGAGAGAGAGAGAGAGAGAGAGAGAGAGAGAGAACAAGAAAGTATTAGTAATTATAGTAATGTAGATAATGTATTGAGGTACAGACTGGTAGGTAAAGAGATTGTAATTTAAACTACCTTGTGTCTGTATCTGTGTCTGTGTGCGTGCGTGTGTGTGTGTGTGCGTCAAAATGAGTGAGCTTAGACAAGTCCGCATCGCAAAATTTGAGTGTGATCAGTGTGGTAAGGTCGTAAGCACCAAACGCAGCTTAACCAAACACAAATTCACCCACACTGGTATCAAAAAGTATGAGTGTGAAGTATGCGGGAAGAAATTATCGGAACGCGGCAGCCTTAAGAAACACAGATTAATTCATCTCGGCATAAAGAAATTTGAATGCTGGGAGTGCGGGAAGTTATTTACCGAGAAAGGAACATTAAACAAACACATACTTATACACACTGGGGAGAAGAAGTTTAAGTGTGAGGTGTGCGGCCGCGCGTTCACAGAGAAGGGGACGCTAAACGCACATAAGTACACACACGTCACCGAGAAGAATTATGTATGTGAGATTTGCGGGAAGGCTTTCGCTGCACAGACAACCCTAGACAAGCATATCGCAGTCCACACAGGGGAGAGGAAATTTGAATGCCAGGAGTGCGGTAAAGTATTCGGTCTAAGGTCATCGTTAAGCAAACACGCCACAGTACACACCGGGTATAAAAAGTATAAATGCGACGAATGTGGTAACTTATACTCACAGAAATGTAACCTCGCCAAACACCTCATGACACACACTGGAGAAAGGAATTTCATCTGCGAAGTCTGTGGGAAAGGTTACATCCAGAAAGCAGCTTTAAAACAGCATATGTTAACTCACTCCGGGGAACGCGACTACAACTGTGACGTCTGCGGAAAAACATTTAACAAGAAGAATAATTTGAACGTACACATGCTAACACACTCCGGGGTGAAGAAATTCGCTTGTGACATATGCGGGAAGACATTCGCACAAAAAGGGGCCTGTAAAACCCACCTTGTCACACACACAGGCGACCGTAAACACCAATGTGAAAAATGCGGTAAGTTATTTACACAGAAAAGCTCGTTGAAAAAACATTCCTTAACCCACGAGGATATCAAACAATACAACTGCATCCGGTGCGGCGTAACTTTCCCATCCAAGAAGAAGTTACAAGACCACCGCAAACTCCACAACTCCGACGACCTCGACTGCAACTACTGCGGCAAAACATTCTCTACCACATTTTCTCTCACGCGCCACATTGTCGGCCAGCGGAAATTCCAGTGTGAGGAGTGTGAGAAAGTATTTTGTCATCGCACCGACCTCATCCAGCACTCACACCTGCATGCTGATTTAAGCCTAATTAATTGTGTGGACTGCGGACAGGTGTATCCTCGTCAGAATGGCCTGGTACCACACACCTGTCTAATGGTTCAAGACACTATCATTATGCGTAATTATGATGATTCGGATGGAGAGGGAATGAGTGGGGATGAGGTGCTGAGTGTAGGGAATGAGGGAGTGTATGGGGAAGAGAGAGTGAGTGGGGAAGAGGGAGAGGAGAGAGGGAGTGAGGATGAGGGAGAGGGAATGTATGGAGATGAAGGAATGTATGGGGAAGACGGAATCAAAGAAGAGGAAGAGGAAGAGGAGGAGGATAGTAAAGAGGGAATAGAAAATTATAATGATGAGGAGGAAGGAGAGAATGAGGATAATGTACAAAGAATAGAGGAAGAGGATGACAATGAGGATGGAGATAATGAGGAAGAGGAAGATGGGGAGAGTGATTAAAGGAAGTAATTAAAAGCAAATTAACCTTGTAATTACTCCTATAACTGGTAATCATTTCCTAACCTAACCTAACCTGTGCTGTATATAACTTAGCTTCTGTGATAGTTGTATTAGATGGAAAAAAACATTAATTATAAGTACAGTGATTAGTAATTAGAAAACATTGAATGATAATTAGATAAACGTGATTAGTTATTAGATAATATTGTTCTCAAATGACTGAATACTGAATGTGTCAAAAATACTTAATTAGTGGTAATTGAAGTGTATTATGTATGTACTATGTATACATGGTAAGATTTACAAGACATTTGCTTTAAATTTAATGGGTAATGATTTTTTTTATGTATACCTAATAATTGTGATTTTTTTTTTTTTTTTTTTCTTTTTCTTTTTCAAACTTTATATTCTAATTTAACTTTTTTTCAATTTTTTTTTCTTTTTTCCAAACTTTTTATTTCTTTATTTCCTTCTATATAATTAGTTTCGGATGTGCAATAACTTTTTTTTCCTCTCTTCTTCTTTTCCCTTTTTCTTCTTTTTTTTGATAGTATATTCCCTCCATTATATATATTTTCTGAGAGCAGCTGAAACAACCTGGAAAAATAATAATAATAATAATAATAATAATGATAATAATAAGGATGATGATAATTACACGTATATTTATTTTTACACTTATTAAAGTTATGTTTTCGTATATCTTGTATAAGATATAAATTTGTATATAGTGATTCGACAAAAACTTACCTAACTTCTAACATTATTGACCTAAACCTAACTTAATCTAAACTAACCTAAACTAACCTTACCTTACCTTACCTTGCCTCACCTCACCTCACCTTACCTTATCTCAGCTTACCTTACCTTACCTTACCTTACCTGACTTTACTTTACCTTACCTTTATTAAACATTATTATTACATTCTACCCAGCAATGTATACAATTAAATGAATGTAGTAGTAGTAGTAGTAGTAGTATAATAGTAGTAGCAGTAGTAATATTGAATTTCTATATTAAATTACATAGTTAATATTAATCATCTATGTAGTTGAATGTAGTTGATCATTATAGAAAATCGTAATATAATATAATACTACTGTGCTTGTCAATAGTAATTATTTTTCTCTTTTTTATATATATATATATAGAAATGTGAAATTCTTAGTAGCTGGTGAAAGGTTAAGTTATATTATATTATATTATTAATGCAGCCGTTGAAAATGTGTCAAATTATGTGGATTAAAAGATTGAATGTATTGTTGTGTTGTATTGTATTGAAATATGACACCTTTAAAAAGAGAGAGAGAGAGAGAGAGAGTAATAAAAGTTATCCCCTAACCCTAAACTAAAGATGCCCTTCCCTTCCCTTCCCTTCCTTTCCTTTCCTTTCTCTCTTCATCCCTTCCCTTCCCATCCCTTCTCTTTCCATCCTTTCTCTTCCCTTCTATTCCCTTCCTTTCCCTTCACTTCACTTCCCTTCCCTTCCCTTTCCAACGCAGAGGACATTATTAAGATTACTATAGTCCCCCTTTAAATACTTTTCTAAACAATACGAAAGATACAATAATCAATATATACCTTAGAAATATCCAATATAAATACAAATAAAAGACACAAATCACATAATAATAGAGAGAAATTACAATAGTCTACGTTTAAGAGTTCGTCCAGTCAGTAGGAAGGCGCAAGGTGGTGGGGCTCCCTACTCCCATCCCTTGACTCCCTCCTTAGAAGTCACATTATAACAACACACAGTGATAATAGGACTAATCTGACACTGCCCTCATGTCCCTTGTAATGTGGTGTGTGTACAGTGAAGGATAGGACACTGTAACGTAAAGGGAACAGGTGAAGAAGGGCAATGCTAGGCGTGGGACCACTACTGTCACTGAACCTAGAACTTGAAGACACGATCAGCCTAGGATATTTGACCACCTCACCTTCCTCTCAAACTCCTTTTTGTCCCCTTGTGAGGTAAGGTTTGTTATTTTTGTAAGTAATGGTTGGATGAGTGTGTTAATACTGTGTGTGTGTGTGTGTGTGTCTATGTCTGTGTGTGTGTGTGTGTGTGTGTGTGTGTGTGGGGTCCTGTCTCCGCATCTAACAATTAATGCATAACACACACACACACGCACGCATTAGTGATCACAAACACAAGCACAATATTTGCATTTATTATTATTATTATCATGTTAATCTTTATAACAACGCCTCCAAACTTATCATAATTGTTGTTGTTGTTGTAGTTCACATTATACTTACTGTCACAAACTCAACTGTCAAGAGTGTGATGCCCCCGTGTGGCTAGGGTTGTGTTAGTGGGAGTCTGGTTAGGTTAGGTTGTGGAGGTCCAGCATCCCACAGGTCATCTTTTTGTACCAAGTGCTTACAGATAATTATTAATGAAAACTTGTGTCATTATCATCATTATTATTATTGTAATTGATATTTTATTGTTTGATTAAGAATGTTTGTATGGATGGTATAAGTTTTTTTTTCTCTTTTTTTTATGCAGATCCAAGATGAGTTTTGATTCGTTTATGATGAATCTAAAACAAGTAGAAAAAGAGGAAAAACTCAATTAATCTCTTCACATCTATCGTGTTAAGGTAAGCTGTGTTATTTCCCTTAAATTTGCAAGAATCCACAGAACTTATTAAATAAAATACTTGAATCATTACTTTTATTGTTAAGTTCAATTTTTTTTTTATACATACATAACATTTACTGATAATTACTTGAAGAAACGATTAAATGATTACTTATGATGATGATAATTAATTAAATAACCTTTAAATTATTACTCTACATGCATACATAATGACATTCTTAATTACTTCTACAGGTGTTGCGGAAATTATCAAGTGAACGAGATACATAGAGAAGAATTGAAAAAAACACAATATAATCTCCATTCAAGACAGAGAGAGAGAGAGAGAGAGAGAGAAAGAAGAGGAAAAATAACAAGATAATAGAAGCAGGATTTGTTTTGAGAGAAAATTTCCAAGTGAGTTAGTGAAGTGAGAGAGAGAACAAGAAAGTATTAGTAATTATAGAAATGTAGTAATATATTAAACTACAGACTCATTTGTATTTATATTGAAATTGATATATCGTGTGTGTGAGTGTAAGTGTGTGTGTCTACGTGTGTCTGTGTGTGTGCGCCAACAGCATGAGTGACGTCGAGGAATTAACAGCCACAAAATTAAAGTGTGACGAATGCGGGAAAGTAATGAACAAACGCACGTACAGAAAACACAAATTAAATCACCTCGGAATAAAACGTTATGAATGCGAAATATGCGGCAAAAAATTAACCGAGGGCGGCAGCTTAAAAAAACACATGCTGATCCACCTGGGGATAAAAAATTTTGAGTGCGTCGAGTGTGGCAAACAATTCACCGAGAAACGCACCCTAAACAAACACATTCTCATCCACACGGGAGAGAAGAAGTATAAATGTGAGGTGTGTGGGCGCGCGTTTACCCAGCAGAGCACACTCACCGCACACCGCTTCACACACTCTAATGAAAAAAACCATAAATGTGAAGAATGCGGTAAAACATTCGCCGTGAAAAGCAGTCTATACAAACACTTAGTCGTCCACACAGGAGAGAGGAATTATGAGTGCAAGGAGTGCGGAAAAACCTTCGCCAGACGTTCTAATCTATACAAACATGAGGTTATACACACTGGAATCAGGAAACATAAATGCGACGAGTGTGGCGCGACATTCTCCCAGCGCTATCACCTTACCAAACACTTATTAATACACAAAAAAGATAAGATATTCAAATGTGAGGTTTGTGGCGATGCGTTTACAAATAGAACGGGACTATCCCACCACATGCTAACACACCCTGAGACTAGAGTGTTTAAGTGTGAAATATGTGGGAAGATATTCAGTAAGAAAGGAACATTAACTACACATATGTTAATACACGCCGGTATAAAAAACTTTAACTGCGACGAATGTGGGAAGAGTTTTACCCAGAAGGGAGCGCGCGACACACACTTACTAACACACACTGGGGTTAAGAAGCATAAATGTGAGAGATGTGGGAAAGGATTTAGTCAGAAAGTCTCCCTAAAAAGACACATGTTAGTCCATGCCGACATACGGAAATTTGAATGCGATAAATGCGACCGTATCCTCCCTTCTAAGGACGAATTACGTGTCCACAAAATAGGTCACACTTTCGAGAACCTAAAATGCCAATTATGTAACAAATCCTTTTCAAACCGCAGCTCTTTATGCAGACACAAACTGGGCATCACGGAAAAGAAATTTGAGTGTAAGCATTGCGGGAAAATATTCTGTCGACAGTCGCTATTGTCACAACACGCGACTATACATTCTAATCAAAGGTTAACGAGTTGTAATGATTGCGGACAGGTGTACCCCAAGGTGAATGCCCTTGTCCCGCACACCTGTCTAATGGTACAGGATACAGTGATCATGCAGGACTCGGATAGCTCTGAGGAGGAAGGAGAGAGAGCGAGTGGGGAGGAGGAAATGAATGAAGAAGAAGATAATTTAAGAGAAAAAGATGAGGAATTTAGTGAAGATGAGGAAATGAAAGAGAAAGAAGAGGAAGAAAGTGATGAAGAAGAGGAAGAAAGTGACAAAGAAGATAATGAAATGAGTGAAGAAGAACAAGAAGAGAAAATAAAAGAGGAAGAGATAATAGATAATGATGATAAGATGATAATTAAAGATGAAAGTGTAACTGCAGAAGAAGAAGAAGTGAAAAAAAACGATAATAAGGAAATAATTAAGAAAGGAAGATTGAAAGCAAGGAAATGAGGAAAGAAGAAGTATAGAGGAAGTGAGAATAAATATAGAAAAAAAATGAAATATATATAAATGATCAAATAATGAGAATGAGGAAGAGGAGGAAAGGAGTGATAAATTATAGGAAATAAATACATAATAATTTTACTCATAACTCGTGTACTTAAAAAAAAAAGAATGAAATGAGTTACTGAGTAAAAAACTTAATATATTGAAGGAAAAATTGTAGAGAGAAATGTATAGATAGATAGTTTTTTTTATAGTTGTGCTTTCTCTCTCTTTCTTTTTCTTTCTCTCTTTCTTTCTCTTCCTCTCTTTTTTTTTTTTTTTATCTTACACCCAATATATTTTTTCTCTTTTCTTTCTCTTTCTTCTTTTCTTTCTTTCTTTCTTTTTTTATACCCAGTCATAAAAAAATATATATTGTTATCCCTTAGTAATAGAAGTTACGTACATACATAAATTTCTACGTCTGGTCATGTCACCAGAATAAAGTTATGTTAAGTTAAAGTTAAGTTACACTGCGATCTCTATATATTTATCTTATATAACTTAACTACTTAATTACGTAACTCGTCTCGTCAACAGATTTAAGTTAGGTTAAGTTACGTAGTGTTCTGTATTTATTTTATATTACCTAACTACTTAACTAAGGTGGGTAACAGCCTCAGGACATAACTACCATTCCTTATTCTAACTACAACACAATGCAATTAACCTAACTTTTTAAACATACTGTACGTGTCTCTATATTTCCGATTATAACTGAAAGGAGAACAAGTTTATTTCTGTTGAAGTTAAAAAATTCTCACCTTCAGAACCTGTTTATTTATTTGCATTTAATGAAGAAATACATAGAAAGGAATGAATATTTCTTTTTATACCTATTTATTTTTCTTCTTTTCAAAGTGTCGCCTCGTATATGTGAATATTTTGTATATGTGTGGATGGAATTTTGGTGAGATTCCTATATCTATTCATTCATTTATATTCTACTTTATATTTCTATCTTTCTTCTACGAGTTATAAATAAATTCATTGTTTTTCTTATTAAATGATAACTTATTTTTCCTCCTCCGCCAAAAAGTGGATATAATTTCTGTTACACACGGATTATATTTATTTATTTATTTATATTCTTATCTCTCTTCTTATTATTATCATTATTTTATTACGTACATTGTGATATATTATTATAGATTAATTTTACCGTTCCATTCCGCACCACCATCATTCTATTTATATATCCACACACCGGTGACTGTCGGTGATTATGTATGTGCGCTGTTTTAGATTGTGTCCGTCAGATCGTGTGTATGTGTATGTGCGTATGGAGCGAAATGTCACGCGTGTCTTCTATGTGAAACTGTCTGTCTGTCTGTTTGTCTAATAATAATAAACTTGTCGCTATTGAAAAACCGGATAACGGCAATAAAAAAATTAAAAAAACATTTCTATATACCAACCTATTTATGTAGGAATGATTACACACACTAACTATTAATGTTCCTAACCTCACCTCTAATTATTAATGTTCCTAACTATGTTCCTAACCTCACCCCATACCAGATAGTAGCAGGGTTATGGCAGGGTGTGGCAGGGATGTGTCGCGGTTCTGTGGTGTTCTGCCTCTCTTGATGCTGAAGAAGGTACGTGTGTGTGTGTATGTGTGTGTGTGTGTGTGTGTGTGTGTGTGTGTGTGTGTGTGTGTGTGTGTGTGTGTGTGTGCGTGTGTGTGTGTGTATGTATAAATGAGTGAGAAAAAAGGTTAGATTATGTTTGCTAGTATAAAAGAAATTATTATATCAGGTGTTCACTCCTCCTCCTCCTCTTCCTCCTCCTCCTCCTCCTCCTCCTCTGCCCTAACAGGATAAGATGAAATCAGAGGAAGAGACAGACACACACCTTGTACCCAACACCAATAACCAGGCAGAGGTCAGTTATAGTAGTAGTAGTAGTAGTAGTAGTAGTAGTAACAATAGCACCATTTTATTACATTATACCATTAAAACAATCATTACATTACATTACTACACACACACACACACACACACACACACAGTAGGAGGAACAGAAGCAAGGGTTGAAGGTCTAGTTTAATATTCAAGGTATCTATCTATAAGGTGACAGCCACAGAGGAGGTGGAGGTGGTGAGGGAGGAACCACCTACCTCCTTAGCCTTGGGTGAAGCTGAGGTACTCCTACAGAAGGTGGAGGGAAGGAAGAATGTACTGAAGGAGGAATTAGGAAGAGTCAATGCACAGCTAGCGGAGGTTATGGTGAGTTAGGATTTGATAATGTTTTTTAATTGTTTATGTGTGTGTGTGTGTGTGTGTTTTGTTCATGTATACGTGTGTGTGTGTGTGTATGTGTCTGGTTTCTTTTTTATTATTAGGTTATGTAGTTATATTGTTATTTATTTATGTATATGTGTGTGTGTGTGTGTGTTTTTTGTTATTTTTTTATCATTGAATCGACACAAATAATAATAATGACACAGGTAGATGAACACTAATAAATAAATCTTTAATAAAAATTTCCATAACACGATGAATAATAATTTCTTTTTTTTTTTTTTTTTTTTTTGCCCAAGAGTGAGAATGAGAGACTGAAAGCAGAGGTCAAGAAGGCTCAAGGCAGGTCAGATGAGGTCAGCTTAGGTCAACTTCAACACATACAGGCTTGGAAACCACACGCAAAGGACCTAATTAAGTAGGGAATCATTAGTTATTTTGTGTCCTAATTTTGGTTTGATGTAATTAAGTTAAGCTTGTTATGTTATGTTTTATTTTATACTGTGTGTGTGTGTGTGTGTGTGTGTGTGTGTGTGTGTGTGTGTGTGTGTGTGTGTGAATTGAAAAAGAAACATAAGAACATAACAGAATATAAACAAAATATATAATAAAAAAAATTAATTCTACTCAACACAGAGAAATCGAACACTTCTGCAACACTGAACTCAAGACACTGGAGCAGGAAGTGTTTGACCTGACCACAGCCCAGAGAATGACCTCATCTAACCTCACCTCTGAAACCAAGGAGTGCCAGTCTCTTATGCAGTGCCTCAGGGGGAAGGTAGGTCACGAGAGAGAGAGACATAATGATAGTAATAATGATAATACTTCTACTACTACTACTACTTACTCACACCTGGCTCTCTTCACCCCTCTTAAGGAGACTCAAGTTAGTAGTGACCTGTGGCTGCTGGAGGATGATGAGAGGCTGTTAAAAGGCAAGAGTACAATGTGGAAGCAGTTTACGACAGCCAGCTTGAAGGCGGTAAGGAAGAAAGATTTATATTATATTTGTGTTGTTGTTGTTGTGTAAATGTTCTTGATGGTTTTGAGAGATAGAAAAGGTTGGTTAGATGATAGAATTAATGTGTATTGTTTT
The DNA here is from genome assembly GCA_036785275.1 of Cancer borealis. Lineage (NCBI taxonomy): Eukaryota > Metazoa > Arthropoda > Malacostraca > Decapoda > Cancridae > Cancer > Cancer borealis. The sequence continues at coordinate 27,203 of JAXIVD010002312.1, read as the reverse complement.
GTGTTTAGTTGTATTATTTAAGAGATAAGAGAGTGGAAGGAATTAATGAAACCTTAATTATGTAGTTTTTAGTGAGAGAAAGGAATGAAAAAAATATATATATACATCAATACACATTCAAAACAACAATATATATTACATTTAACACCTATCTATCTATCATGCTTCCATCTATCTATATTAAACTATCAATCTCTATCTATCTATTCTAGGGTGAGGAGAGCAAACAGAGGCACCAACACACCCTGAACACACTTGAGGATATGATTGAAGGCTTTACAAAGGTTAATTCAAAGGCTGAGGAAGTGTTAGTGTGTCTATCTTCGCAGTGTATTCTTCTACATTCTGACTCTTAAATATAGGACTTAATATAATCTTTCTTTTTTTCTTTCTACTAATGTTATCTCTCTCTCTCTCTCTCTCTCTCTCTCTCTCTCTCTCTCTCTCTCTCTCTCTCTCTCTCTCTCTCTCTCTCTCTCTCTCTCTCTCTCTCTCTTGTTATTTACTGATTGACATTATTGTATTTTATTTTTTTGTTTACTGTTTTTTTATCTATTCTACTTTTTTATATATATTTTTACTGTTTGACATGTTATTCAATTTTTTTCTTTATTTTATTGACTGTAACTTATTATTTTAATTTTATTTTCAAGGACTTTTCTTCTTTTTTGTCTACTCGATTTATATATATTATTTATTTTCTCAGGATTTATTTTTTATTTTTTTAAAGTAATATATATACTTTACCATTATGACTTGCATATATATGGCTTGTCTTTCCTTTCCTTTTATTTCTAAACCTTTTTTTGGGGTATATATATTTATATTTATGCTTTTTTTCAATATACGTTTCATTTATACTTTATTATTATTTTTATATATATGTATACGTATGTTTATTATATATATGAGTAAGGATCTGGCTAAGTCAAAACTACATATATATAAACATAATTTCCTTTATTTCATACAGAACATAATATTTGAACATAATTTCTTTTGGTTCCAGTTAGTTTTTTTTTTTTTTTTTTTTGTCAGTTTGAAGAAGAAAAAAAGTATGATGCAAACAAACAATATATACAAACAAAACTAATTATTAAGTCATATCTTCCTGTTTATCTATAAAAAAAAAAGGTTAATTATGTATATGTGTTCCCTATCATTATTTCTCTTCCTCATTCTTATTTACAAGTGTGTTGACTAAAAAATATAAAACAATAAATATAAACAACTAAAGATATGTCTCAAAAGAATATATATTTTTTTTACTCATGAAATAAATTTTTGATTCATTTATATTCTATGTCCATTATGAGTTTTTTTTATTATTTTTTATTATCAGATCTCCTCCTTCACCTTCTTCACTTTCACCTTCACTATCACCATCACCATTACACACCTAAACTCACTTTCCTTTACCATTACACAGCCTAGACTCACCATCCTTCACTATCCTTATCCCAAACACTCCTCCTCCTCCTCCTCCTCCTCCTCCTCTTCCTCCTCCTCCTCCTTCTCCTTCACCTTCACCTTCCTCTTCCTCATCACCTTCACATAGCTAGCATCGTCCTCGGGTACAGGCGGGACAGGATATACTTTTTTAATTCTCTGTAATCCCTTCATGCGAGGAATCTTACGCCTCTCTCCCCCTATGACAGGCTGCGGATATTTCACAAAGGTTAGGTAAGCCTCATCGTCTTCCCTTATTGGCTGCGTGTCCTTGCCGTATTTCCGTTTTCTTTGCTTATATCCAGGTTTTCTTTTGGGTAACTTGGCGGATTGTATTTTGTCTTTATTTGTTGTTGTTGTTGTTGTTGTATTGTTTTCTTCACTCTCGGATGCGGTAGAATGGTGTGTGTCTACCGGTCTGTCCTCGGTCTGCTCGAAGATGAATTGTTTCGGGAAGGTGGTGGACGTAACGGTTGAATTATACCAGTCACGTGCGCGTTTCTCTACTGAGCGACTCACTTGTGCATTCGTGTGCGTGTTTGAAGTGCGTTTGTGTGTAGGATTAGAGGTGGAGTTTTGCGATCTTCCACGTGATTTCTGAGTGCGTTTCCCTCTTTCCATCCATTCTTTCCTAAGTTTCCACCAGCCAGGGTCGGGGAAAAACGAACCACTTCCCGATTCCTCCCGAGTGGAGTTCCGAGTCCCTTCCGTCTTCATCTGAGGGCGGAAGACGTAGCGTGGAGGGGTGGAAGGCAAGCTTTCTTCCACCTCAGAATACCTTGGCAGCTTCCAGTAACACATCACACGTCTGGGTCTAGTAGAGAGTCTAACCTCATGTATCTTACCCTTCCGACCTCTCTTCCCAGGCCAGTTTGGTTTAGGTTGGGGCGGGGGGGCGGGGTAAAGGTCACGTATATACTCATCTGGGAGTATATTATTAACTAAGAAGTGCCGGCTAGCGACCTTGAATCGCTTCTTGTAGCAGTACACGTCACCGTTCTGCTGTAGCTCAAAGGACAGTGTTTCTCTTGGTCTTGTGTTGCACCAAAACTTGATGAATCGTAGGATGGAGGATAGGTAACGCTCACACACACTAGCGTCCCAGGCAGGCTGAGGAGGGGAAGGATAAGTATGAGGATAAGTATGAGTGTGAGTATGAGTATTAAGTGTGAGTATGGCAGTGAAGGAAGGAGGAAAGATTAGTTTAGTTACTATAATTAATCTGTAGTGAAGTAATGAAGTTAGTTAATTAGTCTATTATTATATTATATTATATTATTATTATATTAGACAAGATTTTTTCCCCTTTTTAGACTAGCAGTAATAATAGTAATAGTAGTAGTAGTAATAATAATAGTAGTAGCAGGAGGAAGAGTAGTAGTAGTAGTAGTAGTAGTAGTAGTAGTAGTAGTAGTAGTAGTAGTAGCAGTAGTAGCAGCACCAGTAATAGTAGTAATAGAAGTAGTAGTAATAATAATAGTAGTAACATTACCTTATTACACCACGCCTTAGCCAGCTTGGGTAGTGTGTTAGGGCAGTACAACCTTATAGCCTTCACCTCCTGTCCCTCCACCTCCCCGCCAATGATGTTAGGAACCTTCCCAAACTGGTAGTCCGCCCACCACTCCAACATTGTATACCTGAAGGAAGGAAACACCACTGCAACACCACCACAACACCACCACAACACCACAGAAAGGAGGTAAGAATGAAGTGTAGAAGTGGAAGTAGATAGCTTATAGACAGGAGGTAAAACAGGGATATATAGATGAGGAAATACAATACAGGTTTAAGTAAGATATTCAAAGAGAAAGTTGAATGCAATAACACTACAGAAAGGAGGTAAGAATGAAGTGTTTAATCCTTATCACAGAGCCTTCAAAAACTACCTTAAATCCATACTAATCCTTAATCAATCATAAACTCCACCTAATCCTTATACATTAACACCCACCACATCGCTTCCCTCCATGAATCAGTATCTTGTGGAGGCTGATAGAGGTGTGTCCTATACATAAAATGCCTCTTAGATAAAATATTCTTCATTATTCCTTCAAGGTGAGTGTGTTTTGAGATCCACTTAGCTGTCACTTTGGAGCTGTTGTCTATCACATCCACTTGGGAGGAGTAGAGAAGCCCTAAGCCGTCCACCTCACCCCAGTGCACCTCCCAGTACTGACCAGGGAACGCCACCACCTTTCTATCCTTACTAGGGCTGGCTGGAAGGGGCGGAAGAAGTGTGTTAGTGAGTATATATGTGTGAATTTTGACCAGATTTTTTTTTGAGTTAGGGAAATAATTGTGTTAGTAAATAATATGAGAAATCTTAACTCATTTATTTTCTAATTTAATACTTTTCTATCCTTACTAGGGGTGGCTGGAGGGGCGGGAAGCAGTGTGTTCGTAAGTATATATGTGTGAATTTTTTACTAATTTATTACCTAAGTTTAGTATATTAATTAACTAGTTCCTATCACCTGTGTATGTGTGTATGTATGTGTGTGTAAAAGCCACCTAACATACACCTATCTAACCTGTGTGATATATTAATTAATTATCCTATTTATCACCTGTATATTACCTATTACCTGTGTTGGGTGTGTACAGGTTCATCAGGTGTGCTTTGAAGGCCGCCTCTCCACTTAGCTTTTCAGGTGTGCGTGAAAGTGTTCTGTCACTCTGTATGTACACACGACCGTCCTCAAACCTGGCGAGAGAGAGAGAGAGAGAGAGAAAGAGAGAGAGAGATTAGATGTTACTTCCATTACTGTTCTTCACTCTTGTACTATTTCAAAACCCAATACTCAATCAGACATTCATAGATACATCGACCTCCAGACTTGTTCCTCGAGTCTAGTTTTCACACTTACGACACGGCCTTCATCCTCCAGAGTCGAGTGTTCCTCTGGTAAGGTGTGAGGTAGAAGTCAAGGAACACCTCTTTCAAGGCTATGAAGTCTGGCATTGAGTATACTAACCTGAAGGGAGGGAGAACGGGGTGATAGGCTGTATGTAGATTAGCAAACTTTGTCATGATACTATTAGCACACACACACACATATACACACACACGTATACACACACACATAACACACACACCTCCCAGCCTTATTTTTGATAGCTAGTTTGTCCCTGAAGTACTGAATCCACAGACACAGGCGTAGGAAGTGTGCATAACCATCATCCAGTTTCCATTTCAAGTCACGATACACCATGTTACGCAGGCAGAATGAAACCTGGGGGTGAGAGAGAGAGAGAGAGAGAGAGAGAGAGGGGGAGAGGGAGAGGGGGAGGGAGAAGGAGAGTGAAGTAATGTGTGTGTGAAAGTTAATTTAAGAACAGTGATGGAATTGAATTAGTGAAGATTAATTAGTAAGTTTTAAAAATTAGTATAGTTATAATTATTTTGTTCAGGATTTATTTCTCTTATCTGTTTAAATATCTGTCTTTATTACTGTGATACTGTCTGTCTGTCTGTCTGTCTATCCATCTATCTTATTTTTTGTGATTTTGTCTGTGTCTTAAATTTTGTGATTGCCTCTCTCTTATCTGTCTCTATTTATCCATCTGTCACTGTCTATCTGTCTATCTATCTGTCTGTCTGTCTGTCTGTCTATCAATCTATCTATCTTATTTTTTGTGATTCTGTCTATCTGTCTTAGATTTTGTGATTCTCTCTCTTATCTGTCACTGTATATCTGTCTGTCTGTCTGTTTATCTGTCTGTCTGTCTGTTTATCTGTCTGTCTGTCTGTCTGTCTTACCTTGGTGGGCTCATAAGTATTTAAGTGATATTGTTCTGCCAAGTTCTGTGTCATCTCCCCTTCCACACACACGTCCCATTTCCTGGTGATGGTGATACGCCCTTTGACGTAATTCATTAACCATTCCTTTCTGGGTATGTGTTCCTCTTCTCCTTCTTCTTCCTCTTCACCTTTCTTCTCCTGAGCCCCGCCATGTTGTTGTTGTTGCTTGGTAGCGTTGAGTATGTGTTGTATTTTGTCCTTGTTGAGTTGTAGTTGTAATTGTTGTTGTTTTTTGTTCTTATTGTTATTGTTGTTTTTCTTGTGTTCTCTCTCTTTTTCTTCTTCCTCCTCTTCCTGTATCTTCTTTTGTGTTCTTTCTTCTTCTTCTTCTTTCTTCTTCTTCTTCTTATTATTATTATCATTCTTATTGCTTTCCTTCCTTCCCTCTTCATTCTTATTTACTTTCTTTTCCTTATATTTCTTCTTCACACTGTCATCTGCTAATAACTTCCATTCTTCTTCCTCCTCCTCCTCCTCCTCCTCCTCCTCCTCTTCCTCCATATCCTCCTCATTCTCTGTTCTTAACCTTGCAGCCTCCTTCTCATTCCTCCTTCCATCCTTTCCCTCTTCCTTCTCCTCCTCTTTCTCTTCCCCCACTTTCCCTTCCTCCTTCCTAAACCTCCTCTCCTCCTCCTCCTCCTCCTGCTGCTGCTCCTTCATCATGCCCTCCAAGTAGCCACCATAGTAAGTACTGGTGTCTGAGGTCCTAAGACTCCCAGTACTATAGAGGTGTTGCAATTGGTGATGCTTAGATGTGGTGGTGAAAATGTACTTCCCTACCATGTAAAATTTCTCCTCTTTCTTCTGTTTCTTGGTGGTGGTGGTGGTGGTGGTGGTGGTGGTGTTGGTGTTGAGGTAACGAGATTTCCATAGTGAGATGTAGTCTGGTGGTGGTGGTAGTAGGTTAGTGGTGGTGGTGGTGGTGGTGACGTGTGTGTGTGTGTATGTGTGTGTATGAGAAAAGATACAGAAACACACACACACACCTTGCACTATCAAATATAACACATAATTCGATCACACACACACACACATACACACATACATAAAAATTAAAAAAACACTAAATAAAAAATAAAAAATACATACATTAGTAATATATAAAACAAACATAGATGTGATAAATAATACAATACATTACACTTACCTATCTTAGTCGGTTTGTCGTGTGTGAAAGGTGTTTGTTTGAGCGGGTGTTTCCTGGGCCGACCCCTCTTCCTCCTCACTACCGGCTCACTGTCTGACTCTATCTGTGTGTAGCAAGGAAGGAAGGAAGGAAGGAAGAAAGGAAGGAAGGTAGGAAGGAAGGAAGGAAGGAAGGAAGGAAGGAAGGAAGGAAGGAGTACAAGATTATAATGATTTAACACTGTATAATTATCTGTATGTAGGAAGGAAGGAAGGAAGGAGTGTGTAAAAAGATATATAATGATTTAACACTGTCTGGGAGGTGAAGGAAGGAAAGAAGGAGTGTGTTGAAGGATATAATGAGTGGGAATACAAAATACAACAGCCACTCATCCCTCTCACATCTCATAACCTAATAATAATGAGATGGAAATTAGAATATTAATCATAATTCCCTCTCTACCCCACTCCAGCCCACTCACCATCTTCCTTTTAGTGCTGATGATGACGTTGATTGGGAATATGTTGTTAGCGAGAGCCAGCATCTTCCTGACCTCCTGTCTGACCTTACTTTCAAGGTCATTCCTCGTCTCCTTAGTTGTGGCACCTCTGACTAGCCTCTGTAAAGTATGTAGCGTTAGGTTAGGTTGGGTTAGGTTGATTTGTTTGATTTATTTAGTTTGATTTTATTCTTTCTTTCTTCTCTTTTATTTTATTTTATTTTTTATTTATTTATTTATTTATTTATTTATTTATTCATTCACTTATTTATTTATTTATTTATTTATACTTTCTTCCCCATTCATCACCTTTGTAAAACCAACTAATTCAATCATACACTTAAATTCTTTCTTTTCTTCCTCTACATAAACATTCTTCCTTCCTTTCTTTCCCTTACATAAACATTCTTCCCTTCCTCTACATAAACATTCTTCCTTCCTTTCTTTCCCTTACATAAACATTCTTTCCTTCCTCTACATAAACATTCTTCCTTCCTTTCTTTCACTTCCCCTACATTACCATTTCCATTCTTCCCCTACAGAGTGCCACCCGAGGACTAACCTTAGAGTAGAGTGAGTGCCGAGCCGTCTGGTGGCACTGTACCACCTTGCCGATAGTGCCATGTAGTATGCTAGCTGTGTACTGCCTTGCCTTGGGGTACTGGATAAGCCAAGCCGCGGCCTCACCAAACCTAGACTCAGAAAGTGTATAGATAAGTCATCGTATTAACTATATATATTTCTTTAGGGTTCGTAAAATGTTTCTTAATATGGGAGCGAGTTATTTTTTTAACTTTTTATTTATTTATTTATTATTTTACTGGTTAACGTACAGCAAAAATTACATTGAAAAAACCTCTCACTTGTCGCTATTTCCCTGCAAAAAAGACCGTAGGAGGAATAGAAGCTATGGTTGGAGGTCCAGTTAACATTACATTTCTAGTAAAGGATAGAGCGACAGTGTTTAATTAATGTGGATAAGAGAGGGTCAGTTAGGGTGAGTTAGGAGGGTGAGTTAATGTATTACCTGAGTGTGTTAAGGGTGTGTTTGCTGTCTGTCAGGCTGCTGGTACACAGGAAGAGGGAATGGGAGGAACCAACAAGTGCCTCTCTTAGTATCCGAGTTAGTACTGTTTGCCTTCCATCGTACAACATGCTGGAATAGAGATGTAGATTCATGTGTGTGTGTGTGTGGTGTAGGTGTGACAACTAGGTAAATACAACTAGGTAAATACAACTAGATATATACAACCCTTACTTCTTATCTCCCTTATAACCCAAAATAAAGTAATGCAGGTTATAGAGAGAGCTAGTTAGGGTCGGGCCGCCTTTCAGTTCATCAGTAACAGTGTCTAGAGTCGGTAGAAGCTCCAGGCCGGACACAACCACAAAATCCAGGAAGGAGATACACACACCCATCTTATCCCAGCTTGTGTAGTCGTGATGTCTCGGCAAACTCTCCATTATCTGAGGGAATGTTGGGGTATTGTAGCGCGTTTGTGTGTTGGGTCGCGTTCGTGTTTTGAATGATATTTTTGGTGTTTGGTTGTGTTTGGAGTTGTATAAGGTGTATGTGTATGGTTGTATTATTGAATTAGGGAACGTTTGTGATGTGGTGTAGTATATATATGAGTGAATGTGGTGAGGTTGTTGTATTATTGAATGAGGTGAGGTTAGGTGAGGTGAGGTTATGGTGTAATAGTGAAGGTTCTTACGATGCGGAAGATTGTGTGTGTAGCCTCAGCACGTCCCTTGGTCCTGCGAGCCCTCTTAAGGTGTTCACTGTGGCCTAGCGAGTACAGATCCTCTACCTGATGCATGGAGAGAGAGAGAGAGAAAGAGAGAGAGAGAGGGGGCGGGGAAGAAAAAAAAGAGATTGATTAATAAAAGAAATAATGAAATAGTGAAATCCAAAAAGTATTAATCAGTTTGAAAAGAAAAATAAGTCAATGAATGAATAGATAAATCACCGTTAAGTCGTAAAAAAAAAGATTAAGAGAAGCAACGAAAGTCATCACTGAAGATAGAGAGGAAAAAAAAAAGAGAAAGAGAGAAAAAAAATTACGAATAAATCTTAATGCGTCAAAAAAAGAGAGAGAGAGAGAGAGAAAGAGAGAAAAAACACGAATGAAAGGTAATTCGTGTAGATATAAACCCTCTCATCCATGCCTCATCCATCTTCGTGACCGTGACCTCCCTAGCGCCACACCACACCACGCATCCGGCTGCATCCGTGGTCAGCCTCAGGGCCGGATGCGGGGGCGGGGGGGCTGCCTTGGTGCCCTTCCCAGTGTGTGCGTTAGTGTGCGTGTGCGTGTCTGTCACCAGTAAGTCTTCAACCCTCTCATTGTAGATTGCAACATACGACACTCTGGAGAGAAAAAAAAAAAAGCAGAAATACAACATATACAAAAATACAATATACATAAACATACAATTTATAGAAAGATACAATATACTAAAACCTCGATCATTTCAAATTTCCGATAATTCAACTTTTTTTTAAACCCGAGTTCGAATAATAAGAATTGCAAGAAAATATATACAACCATACATAACCATATTACTTATACATAATCCCTCCCTCCTCTTCTTCCCTCCATCCCTTCCTCCATCCTTCCCTCCCACCCTCCTGCCTTCCTCACCTTAGCATACTGAAGTGTGACGTAACGGCCTTCACATAAGTCAGGATATCTAAGAATGCCCTCTGTACCATGCCCTGAGGATGCCCGGCAGACCCCCTCAGATATCTGCTCTTACCTGTGGAGAGAGAGAGAGTAGTAGCAGTAGCAGTAGCAGTAGTCAAAGTAGTAGTAGTAGCAGTAGTAGTAGTATCATTAATAGTAGGAATAGAAGTAGTCATAATAGTAATAGTAGCAGTAGTAATATTAGGTTATGTTATGTTAGGTTCCTGCCTGTGTGTGATGGCCCGTACAGCACCACAGCCACACTCTTCTTGGTGCTGCAGAAGTAATGAACACACTCACGCAGCCCCAGGGAGTAGATGGTGCGGTTGGAGGACTTTAGAAACACTCGGTCTGGCGGCACAGCGACAGAACAACATGGTGAGTGTATATATATGTGTGTGTGTGTTTACGTTATGTCAATTTTATTTATTCATCTCACCGCTATCATTAACACCAATATATTTTTTTACGATGTCATTTATATTTTTGACGATTTCATTTATATTTTTTGATGATGAAAATATTTTGTAGTGTAACCTTTTTCCTATTATTTACAACCTTTTTTTTCTTATTTTCCCGACACGTACCGAACCTGTATGACCTTCCGATGGGTGAGTTGGTCTTAGGGTGAAGTCGGGTCACCCTAGACTCACCCTTCACCCTCCACCCTGGTAGTCCCTCCGAGGCCGACCCTTTCCCAAGTAAGAGGTAGACCTTAGAATTATAGGGATGATAATTGTATTTATATTGATGTGTTTTTATCTCTTCTCTCTGTTTATTTTTTTTCTTATTTATAGAAGAGGAGGAGGAGGGGATTGGATTTTTATTTATTTCTCTCTTCCATGTCTTTGCTTTGTGTCTCATTTGCATTTCTATCATTATTTGTAATTCTTCTTCTCTCCTCCTTCTTATTTCTTTCATTCTCCTATTTCTTTCTTTCTCTTCTTCTTCTTTCTTTCGTTGTCTGTGAATTTTGTCATTTTCCTTTTTATTATTTCTGATTTTTTCGTTTTTATTTTCTTTATGCCTTGGTTTATTTTCATTGTCTTTTATTCTCTTGCTGTCTATCTTTATTGTTTTTATTTTCTCTTCCTTCTTCTCTTCTTCTTCTCCCTGTTTTATTACCTTCTTTGTAGTCTTCATTTTCTTATTCCCTTTTGCTTCCCATCTATTCTTTGCTTTCTCTATTCTCGCTTTATCTTCTATCATCATCTGTTTCCTTCTTCTCTCTTTATTCTCTTCTTCTATGTCTCTTTTTTCTATTTCTTGTCTTAATTTCTCTTCCATCCACATTTTTTCCTCTCTTTTAATTCTTTCTTCTTCTATTTGTCTCTCTTCTTCTCTTCTCCTCCTTCTCTCTTCCATAATTTCTTCCATTTTCCTTATTCTTACTTCCTCTTCTTGCCTCTTCTTCACTAATTCACTTCTCTTTTTTTCCTCTTCTTCTCTTTTACTTCTCTCTTCTCTTCCATGTTTTTCCTCCTCTTCCTTATTCCTGTCATTTACTATTTTCTTCTCTTCCTCCGTTCTTCCATGTATTATATTTTCTTTTTTCTTATTCTCATAAGTTTCCTTCTCTTCCTTTCTTTCTCTCGTTTCTTCCTCTTTCTCTTCATTTCCTTTCCTTTCTTCTTTTCTCTCTTCTTCCTCCTCTTTCTCTTCCTCTTCTATGTATCCTTTCCTCTCCATGTCTGTCATTTACTCTATTTATCAACTGTTTTTCTCATTTTCTGAAAAATAAATAATAATTACAATTAATTATACTACATAGGAATATAATTAATGTTTAAATACTTAAAATGTACACTTAATTAAGAACGAAATGTGAGCACGAATAGCCTACTTGATAATAATAAATCTACGGTTATCACACTAAATATTTCACTTACTATTACTTATACTACATAGGAATATAAATAATGCTTAAATGCTGAAAATACATATAATAATGACTTAATTCAGAATGAAATATGAGCTAGAATAACTGATAGTAAATTTACGTCTATTATACTCACTAATAGGCTACGCACTTTTCCTACCTCACACACACTCACAAACATTCACACTAATATATAAGTATCAGGCAATAGAGAGAAAAAATAACACATTTATTTATTATTACTACTAAATCACACACAGCATTAATGTTAACCGAAAAATAAACAATGATTAAAAAAGAAGAAAAATCAGTAGGCTATAATTACTGCTCGGACGATATAGATATAAATATGAAGTCCTACATATCATTACGTATATAAAACTAATTAGTGCAAGCCTCCGAGCCTTTCATAGCTTCTTTATATTATTACGTTATTATGTATGAGTGTATGTGTGTATTAGGAGGAGGGCAGTGTCTGAATGTCTGTGCGTCTTGGGCTTGAAGTATTTGGTGGGGTAAGGGATATTTCGCGGGCTTTTTTGGAGGGAGAAGCAGTTTTTTGGCAGAAGTGAGTTGAGAGAGGGCGTGTTTGTGTGATTATGGTGTGTGCGTGTGACCCCTTTCGTCTGTATACTTTATTCTCGCACGAAACAGTATGTACGTTAACCTAGGAATTCAGTAAACTTTAATAGCTACGTGACTTACAAGATTATCACTGGTAAATATGACAGTGAGTGCACCGAGGATTGAGTTGAACGGAGGCAGGATAACGCAACACTCGGGAACACAAAGCAACACAAAAGTTTTCGTCTTCCCTATCGTGTTATTGACAAGTGAAATTAATTGCCAGAGTCGGTGGTGAGTGCTGAGTGTATGGAAAAGTTAGAATCTAGACTAGATAAAGATTGGAATAACCAGGACCAGAAATATAGTTACACAGCACGAATTATGACTACGCGCACCCGACAAACCATTACTGGAGCGACAAGACATGCTCCCTCCCCTCTTGGACCTCTTGCAGGGAATCTACTGTGAGTGTTCTATTTCCTTGTCTCTAAACGTATTCGTGAAGGACACAGAATGTCACAGATATTTTGGCCTCTGATACACAGCACGAATTATGACTACGAGCACCCGACAAACCTTAGTGGAGCGACAAGACACGCTCCTTCCCCCGTCGGACCTCTTGCAGGGAATCTACTGTGAGTGTTCTATTACCTTGCCAAAAGCATATCCTAGTCAATAGTCCTGTCAAGAAACGAGCCAGAATGTGAAATCCTTTAAAAACTCCTTCAACATGTACTATATTAAGACTATATATTATATTGTATTAAGACTGGTACATACTATGGCTTGTGCGCCGCTCTCTGACGGGAAGGGGTGTTGGGGGGGGAGTGGGAGGGAGTTCAAGACGATAGAGCCCCGCGCGCTGAAATAGAATAGAGCCACCTTTTATGTAATTCAGCGGCGTAACTGTTTGAGGTGATCTGAACAAGTATCTCAGGTTGAATTTACAGTGCATTATAAAGATAACGAGATAATATGGAGATAAGGTTAGCCTACTAATTTTGAGGTACGGACTATTTTGCTCTAACAAGTTTTCCGTAAGTTGATATATATTGCATGATATTCTGCAACCTTAATTCTATCTGACATATTAGTATTAACATCAGTAGAACACGCTAATGTTATCTCCATATTATATCGAGTGGGTCATGAAATTATTGTGTAACTGACAGTCGGGACTCGGGAAGGAAAGCAAGAGGAAAATGGGACGGTTGGCGGAGACACATGCTACTTTTGTCCTGGAAATAGTAACTCGTACGGTACTCTCTGTTATTTTCCTGTAAGTATTTAAAAAGGAGAGTCTAGTGTATGTGTATGTGTGGTTTAATTTGTATTGTGTATGTGTGTATAGATGATATGTGGTGTTTTATTTTGTTTACATACTTGACGTGTTGTTTGTTTACAATATGTTCTAGTGTTTTGGCTTGAATTTATTTTTCTATTTAAATTTTAAGTGTATTAGTGGTTTATATATACTGATAAGGCTATTGCAGATGTATGTATTTATAATTTGACTATTTTTTTAATATGTACTGCTACTATTACTTACGACTGCTACTATTTACTACTACTACTACTACTATTTCTCTTACATATTCTTATTTATTCACAAACTTAATCCCTTTTCTATTCATATTATTACAAAATGACAGAAGCAAACAAGATAATACGAAATAATTGAACACACACACACATACACACACAGAGCTGATAGAAAAACACACATTCCTCCTCCTCCCCCTCCCCCCCTTTACACCTGTTCCGCAACCAATACACACCTGTTTCAACACACCTGCAATGACACCTCGCTCATGCCACGTCACCGTTCCCCTCCAACACACCTGTGCAAACATACACCTGACTGGAGGCGAGTTATTATGTCACTAGGTGATAAGAATTCAATTAGTTTAGTCATTCAGGAGGAAATGATTCGTAGTAATTGGATTGTAATTGAATAACCTTATGTAACCTAAACCAACCTAACTTTTTAACACACACACACACACACACACAGCGAGGAAGTTGTGAAGGCTAGGACTGTGCATGCTTTTAAGAAGAAACTAGATAAGGGACACAAAGACGGGATACCATGAGATTACTCCCCTCCCGTTAACCAAAACTAGGTAAATAAATACACACACCTCACCTCACCTAACTTAACCTCCACAGTGAGCTTGAGAGTGCATCACCATTTGTACGAAAGATTCACCGCGATGAACTCTGGCTTTACAAGAATCCTCGTACTCCTTCCTATGTCCCAAATGGCATCCTATGGGTAAGCAAGGATGGAAGGAAGGATGAATGGATGAAAGGATGGATGGAAGGAAGGAAGGATAGATGGATAAGTGTAGTGTGGAGAGTGTGTTGAAGACTTATACTTAGCTGTTAATTTTCTAGGTTGAATAATGATACATAAATTATTTCTTGCTTCTTCCTTTCCAGCTGTTAGTTTTCCTGGTACTAATAGATCAATTAATTCTTTCCTTCCTTCCTTTCTTCTGTTAATGTTCCTGGTTGAATAATGATAAGTGAATTCTTTCCTTCCTTCCTCTCCTTGCAGCCGTTAGTGTTCTTGGTGCCGACGTGTGTGATGATTGGTTATTTTATAGTGAAGAGAGACAAAACAGAGCTGGGACAGAGTTTCCTCGCGTTCTCACTCGCACTCGGACTCAACGGTGTGATAACGGATATTATTAAACTGTTTGTAGGTACGTACGTGGTGACACATTCTTACTTTCTCTAAGGGGGGATGAATACTTACTGAATTAATACTCTTTTGGGGGTTAAAAATACTCTCTTTAGGGGATAATAAATATTCACTCCTAATGTGTGTATAATAGTTATGTGTGTGTGTGTGTGTGTGTTGGCCTCCTCCCTCTAAGGGCTAATGAATATTCACTTGTAATGTGTATAAATATATAGATCGTTTACCTCTCTCTAAATGCATTATTGAATTGCTTTTTTTAAATGATTTCTTGTGTATATATATATTTGTGGATAATTTTTTTAGCTTCAGAGTGAATAAATTGAAAATATTACTATATATACATACAAATAATGATTAAGTCAATATTTCCAGTATTTTCTTCATTTTTTATATAGTATGGCTTTATATATATGTATATTTATATTTTTTTTTACCTATATATATTTATACATTGCCTGTGGTTTTGCTTACTTATCAGAGTGAATAATGATAAAGCAGAGTGTTGTGTTGTGTGTGTTATTTAATGAAGTGGTTGAATAATTAACACCAACATACACACATTATATAAACCACATGATTCAAGTTTATTTCTAATGCTTTCTATATTACTATTCTCTATTATTTCTCTCTCCATCATCTCTCTCTCCTCCTCCTCCTATTCCTTCTTTTCTTATTTACTCACTTTCCTTCTTCCTTCATTCTTCCATCACTCCCTTCAATCACACACCTTCCTTCCTTCCACTCTTCCTCCCACCCTTCCTTCCACCCCTCCTCTACCCCTCCACCCCTTCCTTCCACCCTTCCTTCCACCCCTCCTTCCACCCCTTCTACCCCTCCTTCCACCCCTTCCACCCTTCCATCCACCCTTCCTTCCACCCCTTCCTTCCACCCTTCCTCCACTTTTCCTTCCACCCCTTCCTCCCACCCCTCCACCCCTTCCTCCATCCCACCCTGGTAGGCCGCCCACGCCCAGACTTCTTCTACCGTTGCTTCCCTGACGGGCGGCCTGACCTTGAGGATGTGCAGGACATCGGGTCAGCCTGCACAGGGGAGCAGATGGCCATACAAGAGGGGCGTAAGAGCTTCCCAAGTGGGCACTCCTCCTGTGAGTTTGTAGGGGGTTGTAGGAGTGTTGGGGAGTTGTAGGGTGTGTCTATGGGGATGGTGTGTGTGTGTGTGTGTGTGTTCAGCTTTTTAATATTGTTTGTATTCATGTATATAATTTATTTGCATGTTATTTGTTTTTATTTGTCATTCTTTAAGTTTTCTGTACATCCATATTTCTAAACCATTACTTTGCCTCGTGAAATATAATTAGTTTTGTAATATATCATAAATTTCTTGTATATTCCTTATGTATGACTTGCTTTAAAATATATTCAGTAATGTGTATTAAATCATAGTTTTCTTTGCTATATTAACTATATCGTTATTTTCATTCCAGCTCCTCATTTGAAAAGAATATATATAATTTTTCTTTGTATATTGCTAAGTTACATTATTATTATTTCTACTGGTAATATACATAAAATAATCCTACTTTAACATTTTCAACATCTATTAACATCATTCCTTTCCTTCCTTCCTACCTACCTACTTACCTACCTTTCATTTATCCTTCCATCCTTTTATCCTTCCTTCCTTCCTTCCTTCCTTCCTTCCTTCCACAACATCTATTAACATCATTCCTTCCTTCCTTCCTACCTACCTACTTACCTTTCATCTATCCTTCCATCCTTTTATCCTTCCTTCCTTCCTTCCTTCAGTCTCCTTCTGCAGCCTTGGTTTCCTGAGCCTGTGGATGTGTGGTAAGCTGGGTGTGTTCAGGCCCAGGAGAGGACAGGGATGGAAGCTGGTGGTGGGCTTAGTGCCTCTCGTAGTGGCACTGATGGTGGCACTCTCACGCACCACAGACTACCATCACCACTGGCAAGGTACGGCAGGTGTGGTGTAGTGTGGTGTGGTGGTGGTGTGGTGTTGTGTTACGCTGTTTTGTTATTGTTGTTTTAGGTGAGAATCGAGTGTTATTTGTTTATTATTATTATTATTATTATTATTATTATTTATTAGGTTTGTTTTCACTATAAACATACTTGTACACATTCTATCTCTACTTATTATTATTATTATTTTAGCTGAGAAAATTGAATGTTATTAATTCCCTATATTTCACACACACACACACACACACACACACACACACACACACACACACACACACACACACACACTCCTTTCCAGATGTGTTAGTGGGCTCCCTCCTAGGCCTTCTCATCTCCTACCTATGCTACCGTCAGTACTACCCTCGCCTCACCTCATCTCACTGCCACCTCTCCTATCTAATGGTGCCGTCAGTCTTCACGCCCAACACCATGAACGGCACTGGCACTCGGGCACCAGGGAGGCAGCAGCAGCAGCAGTATATTGACCCAGAGTCCCCCATGGAAGAGCAGGTCAAGTGGATGTGAGGTGTGTGAGGTTGTGAAAGGTTATGTGTGTGTGTGAGAGGTTGTGTGTGTTTTGTGTGTGTGTGTGTGTGTGAAAGGTTGTGTGTTTTGTGAGGTTGTGAAAGGTTGTGTGTGTGAAAGATTGTGTTTTGTGTCTGTGAGGTTGTGTGTGTGTGTGTGTGTGTGAGGTTGTGTGTGTGTGTGTGTGTGTGTGTGTGTGTGTTAGAAGTTGTGTTTTTTTTTTTTGTGTGTGTGTGTGTGTATGCATTATAGTTTTGTGATAATAATGATGGTGATGGTGATAGTAGTGGTAGTATAATGTGTTTTGTTTTATTTATATATATATTTATATATATATATATATATATTGATTGATTGATTGATGTGTGTACAGGTTGTATTTC
The DNA here is from genome assembly GCA_036785275.1 of Cancer borealis. Taxonomy (NCBI): domain Eukaryota; kingdom Metazoa; phylum Arthropoda; class Malacostraca; order Decapoda; family Cancridae; genus Cancer; species Cancer borealis. Next base: position 9,633 of record JAXIVD010002312.1, on the reverse strand, counting down.
TATTATTTATTTAATCTCATCTTATTTCATCTTATTTATTATTTTATTTTATTTTGTTTTATTTATTAATTTATATTGATTGTATTCTTTCTTGCATTAACATACAAGCCATAGTGAATGAGGTATGCAATGTATAGAAAGATTAATACATTATACACATACATACATACATACAAAAGATTATTACGCATTTATAAAAAGATGAAGAATTATATATGTATACAAACAGAAGTGTATTGTAAATTTACACATACATGAAAGAGAATGACTGTTTTATATAAGAATGAATTGTGTGTGTGTGTGTGTGTGTGTGTTAAAATTCATATTGTTTCTGTTCTTGTCATTATTAATTTTATTATTATTATTCTCTTGATGTTAATGTTTGATGTCTTGTTTTTAATTCTTTGATTTATTTTTTTATATATATATGAGAGAATTTTAGTTGATAATTTTTAGCTAAGTGGAGCAAAATTATGTAATCATTCCACTTACATTCCTTTTATTATTATTATGAGAGAGAGAGAGAGAGAGAGAGAGAGAGAGAGAGAGAGAGAGAGAGAGAGAGAGAGAGAGAGAGAGAGAGAGAGAGAGAGAGAGAGAGATACAACATTGCATTACATTCCGACCAACTTTTTATTTGTATTTTTATTCGTTATAAATGAACATTACCAAATATAAACGTTATTTTTAACTTCTTTGTAACTACGAAATTATACTACGAATTCATCTTAAGTATTTGTGAATAAATACTGAATGAATATAAGATTACCACTGTCTTATTATACATTAGAGAGAGAGAGAGAGAGGTTCTTCACTTATCCTTATTTATTCAACTTTCTCTTTATTCTCCTTTATTGTCTCTATCATCAACTCTTTTTTCCCTTCTTCTATATCTTTATCTTCTATTAAAGTTCTTCCTTAACTCTATTATATAACATTTTAATCGTGTGAGGATAGGAAGAGGAAAGTGTGCTGTCGTAAATCTTGATCTAAGTAATATTGGTGACATTATTGATCTAAACAAACTTTTATATCTTGAGGTTTAAGTAGATAATATATATAAACAAAAATATTAATTCACTTATTCTCTATACCTAACATTATTATTATTATTATTTATATACGTTCTTTCAATGCCAAGTCATCTCCTATTACTCCTATTACTTCCTTCTCTTCTCTTCTCTTCTCTTCTTATGACTTATTATTATTATTATTATTTATTATTATTATTTCATACATTCCCAAACCATTTATACATTTTTTCAATATCACCTCAACTTCATTAAACTTCCGTATCATTATATTTCAATAACTACATTTATATAATTAACAAGAAAAATATAAGGATGAAATAAAAGACATTAGTACATTATTTCAACGTTATAGTTATTTGTTTATATTAATAAGGAAGTCAAATGGACACACAGCTGATCCACACAAACAATAACACAAGAAGAAGAAGAAGAAGAGGAAAAGGAGGAAGAGGAAGAGAATTATATCGTGTTTAGAAGTAGTGTTTTAGTTCGTGTTATTCTTAATTGTGACTTATTTCCTTCTACGTAAATAAGAGGAAAAAGAAGAAGAAGGAAAGGAAGGTAAAGAAAATATTGTTTTAGTGACGAATTTTAACTTTTTTCTGATTTCCTTATTTTCTTCTATTTAAACAAGAAGAAAAAGAGATAAAGAAAAGAGAAGAGAAAGGAAGAAGAAGGAGAAGAAAAAAAATCGTGTTTAGTGGAAGACAAGAAATCAATTTTTTAAAATCAATTTTTATCAATTTTTTATATACAAACTTTCTCATTTTCTCAATACAGTGAAAATACAGCAGACAAAAATACATTAAACAACATAGAAAAACCTTATTAATGCATATAATTTAAACCCAAAAAGGTGAGAACAAACTAATTTATTAACCTTTATTTTCACCATTATCATTTACCTGTCCTTGAAGCGCAGGTAAAGACCACACCTGTCCTAATTAACTTTATATACATTATTAATCGTATTTTTAATGAATATTCTTACGTTTTGATATATATTAGTGTTATTATTGATATTCTTTCGTGTGTGTGTTGTGTTATATACGTGTAGTGTGTGTGTGTGTGTGTGTGTTGTGTTGCTGTTCTGGTTTGATATTTAGGTCATAATTCGTGTATCTTTGTGTTTTTTAATGATCTATGTTGTATTATATTATGTTTAGGTAAGTTTAGGTTAAGTTATACAACCTAAACTTAACCAAACATAACATAACATAACTAACATCTACCTAACCTAACGACCCTCCCTCCCCCCCATAGGTGAGGTAACAAGGTCATTATGGGTAACCACGCCTCCCAGGAGCGTCGTGAAAGGTCATCCAAGGGGAGTGACCTACAGTATGGGTCAGTACGAGGTCAGGAAAGCCAACCTTTCACTATACAAGCAAGGACCACTACTACACAAGGACCCGCCAAGGCTGCTACCACGGAGGAGGCGCCCGTGGGTGAAAAGGTGGGTGTGCGTGTGGGTGTGTGGGTGTGTGTGTGTGTGTGTGTGTGTGTGTGTGTGTGTGTGTGTGGGTGTGGAAATGCTATTTTTTTAATGCTATCATTATCTTTACCACTCATTCCTCTCTCTCTCTCTCTCTCTCTCTCTCTCTCTCTCTCTCTCTCTCTCTCTCTCTCTCTCTCTCTCTCTCTCTCTCTCTCCAGGATAAAGAGAATGGTGAGGACGCCCCACAGAAGCTCCGTCCCATCCTTGCTGAGGGAAACAAGAAGATGTTACCAGTAGTGATTAAGTGGACGGGCGGAGGAAGCAACGTGGCTATAGCTGGCACCTTTAATCAGTGGCAGCGGATACCTATGGTCAAGAGGTGAGAGCGGAAGGAGGAGGAGGAAGGGAGGTTGAGGGAGGAGGAGGAGGAGGAGGAGGAGGGATGAGGAAGAGAAAGGAGAGGAAGAAAGGGGATTTGTAGAAGGAGAATAATTTTAGTTGTTGTAGTAGTAGTAGTTGTTGTTGTAGTAATAGTAGTAGTAGTGAAAAAAAATATATAATAGGTATAGAAAAAATTGATATATGAGTTAAGAAAATAATAGTAATAATAATAATGGAATATAAAGAAATTAGATCTAGATTACTGTATTAGAATGAAATCACTAATACATACATAATTATCTCTCCCTCTCTCTCTCTCTCTCTATCTATTTATCTCTATTTTTCTATCTATCTCTATCTATCTATCTATCTATCACAGTGAGAAGGATTTTGTAGCCATTGTTGACCTGCCAGAAGGGTCACACGAATACAAGTTCATAGTGGATGGAGAATGGAAGGTCAACAAACAAGACAACACCACCACCACCACCACCACCACCACCGTCGCTACCACAAACAACAACAACAACAACATCAACAACAACACCAACACCGGCAGTGGAAAAGTTGGTAATAAAAATAACAATGTGATTACGATTAGCGACACGGATTTTAAGGAATTTGAGACAGAGTTGATGCCGGACCCCAATGATAAGAGTGGAGACAAGGATCGATGTCACAGCACTGCCGGAGGGAAGGGAGAGAAAGGTGAAGGTAAGGAAGGAGGAGGAGAGAGGAGAGAGGAGGAGGAGGAGGAGTATTTTGTTCTGTTATATGTTGAAAAATTGTTTATATATATATACTTAGATAGTTTTAATTTGTTTGATATTTACTATAAGATTGTATGTATGATTGTAATTCTTATACACACACACACACACACACACACACACACACACACACACACACACACACACACACACACACACACACAGGCGTTGAGGAAGATGAGTTTGGTCAAGAAATACCGGAGTACCAGCAAAGTGAGAAGATCCGTGGCCCCCCCGTACTCCCTCCCCACCTCCTGCAGGTCATATTAAACAAGGACACGCCCATCTCGGTAAGCTGACCTAGTGTGACCTGGATTTGGGATGATATATATTTATTTTATTTTATTTTATTTTATTGTATTTATATATTTATTTAGTCAAACTTTATTATTTCTCACTCTTACCTAAACTTACCTATCTCTCTCCCTCTCACTTAATTTTTCTCTCCCTCCCTCTACTCTCTCTCTCTCTCTCCCTAACTACCTCTCCTTCCCTCCCCATCTCTCTTTCCCTCCCTTCTCTCCCTACCTCCCTTCCTCTTTCCTTCCTTCCTTCCACTCCCACACACACATACACTATCCCTGTCTCCTTACCTTCCTTCCTCTCCCTATCCCTTCCTACCTCCCTTTCTACTTTCTCTCACCCTCTCCCTCCCTCCCTCACTCACCCCCTCTCTCTCTCTCCCTGCAGTGTGAGCCAACCTTACTCCCAGAGCCTAACCATGTCATGTTAAACCATATGTATGCACTAAGTATACGTGATGGCATGATGGTGCTGTCTACTTCTAACAGGTACAGAAAGAAATGTGTCACTACTCTTATCTACCGACCTATTGAGTAGTGTGTGTGGTAGTGTGGTAGGGGTGTGTGTGTGTGTGTGTGTGTGTGTGTGTGTGTGTGTGTGTATGTGTATGGTGTGGTTATTTTTTGTGCCATTCCTTATGTTGTAATTTGAAGTCGATAGATATGTACATTATCTCTCTCTCTCTCTCTCTCTCTCTCTCTCTCTCTCTCTCTCTCTCTCTCTCTCTCTCTCTCTCTCTCTCTCTCTCTCTCTCTCTCTCTCTCTCTCTCTCTCTCTCTCCATTGTGTATTATAAGACAATATTTTGGGTTTGGGAAAGTTAGTTAGTCAAACTTTTAAGCTTACTTCAAATAATCTGCTTTTAATGCTCTTATTTTTTCTTTTTATATATATAGTTTGTTTTTATTTTGATTGTATATTAAAGAAAGATGTATTTTTAGTGTAGGTTAAAAGAGTATACACACACACACACACACGCACACACACACACACACACGCACAATTAACTTCAAAATGACAGTTAAAAAATATATATATAAGAAAATATTAATAGAAAAAAATTAAGTGCAATATATTAACAAAAAATATATATTAATAAAAATGACAATAATTACATCTATATAGGTTGTGTGTGTGTGTGTGTGTGTGTGTGTGTGTGTGTGTGTGTCTGTGTGTGTGTGTGTGTGTGTGTGTGTGTGTGTGTGTGTGTGTGTGTGTGTGTGTGTGTGAATGCAAATGACAAAAAAAAGTACATATATATATTAATTATAAGACAGACATATATCTAAGTTAAGACTCACAAAAAGTATATATATATAATTACTATATAATTATACAAAAGTGATATCATACTTGCCTCTATATAAACACAGCAAACACGTATGTATGTATGTATATAATGATAGACAATTATATATATACATAGCCTTAGTTCTTTAAAATTATATATATAAGAGAGAATTATAAATGCAAATATCCATATGTAGCCTTTTAAAATTATATATATAAGGAAGAATTCTATATAAAAGTTAGTATATATAGTCTTTTTGAATTATATATAAGGAGTTATATACAAAAATTAATGAGCTTTTTAAAGTTATCTATAAAAATTAAATGAGCCTTTTATAATTATACATACAAAAATATTTCTCATACAGCTTTAGATATTTAGAATTATATATATACAAAAATTAACTTTAATCACGCAGCCTTAATTAACATTTTAAAACTATACAGTACTAATATAAGATAGAATTATATATACGAAAACAATACTAACATTTGCACATTGTATATTTTATTTACTATACAACAATGATTATATACAAAGGTCTGTCGTATTAATATCCTGAAAAAGAAAGAGAGAATTGACCTTATCTTATTTAAGAATAAGAAAAATTGATGAGACTGCAAGAGGCCAGTTAATGACCTACACGAGGCAGTTCCTTGTCCCCCACTCTTGGAATAATCCAATATTTCACCATCCCACCTGTCATCCCTATCCATACTCTGATCCAACCGTCTTTTAAAGCTACCTATTGACTCACCACTTACTACGTGTCTACCCAGCCTATTACAATCATTCACCACTCTGTTAGTGAACCAATATCTACCTAGGCTCTTCTTCCTCCCTCCCTTCCCCGCTTTACTCTCCCCTTCCCCCGTCGTCTTACCCCGCCTGTTCGGAAATTTTGAGAAATCTTCCCAAATCTACGGAAATTCCTCTAGATTTTTCAAAGGCCATATATCACTCACATATGCCTCCCCCCCAAAACCCCCGATTCCCTACGGTCCCCCAAGCTTGCTGGGGGGTTGGTGGGGTGTGGGTAGAGGTAGGGAATATTGGCATAAAGTATAAATTTACCGCAATAATAAGAATAATAATAAAGTTTAGGCTATATTAGAAGAGAAAGAGATAGTATATATATGTAAAAAATAGTGTATACACGTTTGATAGGGAGTGAATGAATGTTCGAGTTGCCTGGTGTAGACGCGTCGGATTTTAAGCGACGTAAGACAACCAAAACAAACATGGCATCAGCGTTGGAGCATTTCGTTAATAATGTCACTTCGCTCTCTTCACAAGGTAATAACAGCCTCATTACCAGGTCAATTAGGAAGCAAAGACTCATTAGCACCTATGTGGAGGTGTAATGTGCTTGTGTAAGGTGGGAGGTATGGATGTGTGTGCGTGTGTGTGGATGTGTATGTGCGTGTGTTTAGATGTGTGTGGATGTGTTTTATTCATTATTTACTTGTTCTATATGTCTTTAAATAAATTCACATGCTATTTTCATGGACATATATAAGATTACACACATACACAGACACATTCTCTCTCTTTCTCTCAAACACCCGTACACCCATAAAAACACCCTTAAAATCCCCCAAAACACACTCAAACACACTTTAAACCCCCAGAAACATACTTAAACACCTTTATAACCCCCCAAACCACACTCAAACATCCTTTCTCTCCCTCTCTCCCCCAACAGGTAACTTCAGCGAGGTAGTAAAATACGTTAGCAAAAGCACTGACGTATTAGCTAAGAATGTGGCTCATCTTGACACCGTGCTGGCCACCTTACAGCCTCAGAGCCACTCCTTAGGTGCCTTGGCTGTCCTGTGTGTGAGGCTGCAGAACACACTACACACTGACGCTAATATTGACACACTACATGCGACCGTGGCGGAGTTCATCAATGTGTGTAGTGATGAACAGATCAAGTATGCGCCAGATATGAGTAAGTAATATTTGAGTGTGTTGTTTTTATTGTTATTGTTATTGTTGTTGTTTAGTTTGTGTTAGGTTAGGTTATGGTTACGTTGTGTTATAGTTAGGTTAGATTTTGTTAGGTATGGTTTGGTTCAGTTAGGTTCGGTTATATAAGATTTTTATATTTTATTAACCCAAAGTTCGGCATTTCACCCTAGATATTTTTTTATGGGTCGCTGTATTATGTCTGGATAAATTTGTCTTGTGTGGTGATGTTTGGTGTTGAAATATTGTGTTATTATCATTATTATTATTATTATTATTATTATTATTATTATTATTATTATTATTATTATTATTTACTCTTACTTTACCCTACTTCCTCCTCCTCCTCCTCCTTTATTCTACTATTCCTTCTCTTCCTCTTACTTCACTCTACTTCCTCCTCCTCCTCCTCCTCCTCCTCCTCCTCCACAGTGGCAGACATGTGTGGTAGTTACGCTGACCTCCTCGTAGCTGGTAACTGTGCGATGCGTGGTATAGAAGTCCTGAGCACAGCCATCCACAAGACACAGGAGTCCCCCCTCCACCTCACCTCCATCCACGCCCACCTGCTCCATCTGTGTCTAGAGAGCAAGTGTTTCAAACCAGCACTCAAGTTTATGGATGTGGATATTATGGATATTAGCAAAGAGGTGAGGGTGTGTGTGTGTGTGTACGTGTGTGTGGGTGTGTGTACATGTGTGTGGGTGAGAGAGAGAGAGAAAGAGTGAGTGAGTGAGTGAGAGAGAGAGAGAGAGAGAGAGAGAGAGAGAGAGAGAGAGAGAGAGAGAGTGTGTGTGTAATTAAGAAACACACACACAGATAACTAACATACATATTCCCAAACATACACACACACACATATATAACTAACTAACATACACATTCCTACACACACATACACACACAAAAACACACACACACACACACACACACACACACACACCTAAACACACACACACACACACATACACAATCCCAGAAACACAAAAAAACACACACACACAACTAACACACACACACACATAAACACACACATTCCCTAACCCAACCCAACCCAAACCAAACCAAACCAAACCAAACCAAACCAAACCAAACCAAACCAAACCAAACCAAACCAAACCAAACCCCAAACTAAACTAAACCAAACCAAACCAACCCAACCCAACCCAACCCAACCCAACCCAACCCAAACCAACCCAAAACAAACCAAACCAAACCAAACCAAACCAACCCAACCCAACCCAACCCAACCCAACCCAACCCAACCCAACCCAACCCAACCCAAACCAACCCAACCCAACCCAACCCAACCCAACCCAACCCAACCCAACCCAACCCAACCCAACCCAACCCAAATCAACCCAAAACAAACCAAACCAACCCAACCCAACCCAACCCAACCCAACCCAACCCAACCCAACCCAACCCAACCCAACCCAAACCAACCCAAAACAAACCAAACCAACCCAACCCAACCCAACCCAACCCAACCCAACCCAACCCAACCCAACCGAAACCAACCCAACCCAACCCAACCCAACCCAACCCAACCCAACCCAACCCAACCCAACCCAAACCAACCCAACCCAAACCAAACCAAACCAAACCAAACCAACCCAACCCAACCCAAACCAACCCAAACCAACCCAAAACAAACCAAACCAAACCAAACCAACCCAACCCAACCCAACCCAACCCAACCCAACCCAACCCAACCGAAACCAACCCAACCCAACCCAACCCAACCCAACCCAAACCAACCCAACCCAACCCAACCCAAACCAACCCAAACCAACCCAACCCAACCCAACCCAACCCAACCCAACCCAACCCAAACCAAACCAAACCAACCCAACCCAAACCAACCCAAAACAAACCAAACCAAACCAAACCAACCCAAACCAAACCAACCCAACCCAACCCAACCCAAACCAACCCAAACCAAACCAACCCAAACCAACCCAAAACAAACCAAACCAAACCAAACCAACCCAAACCAAACTAAACCAAACCAACCCAAACCAACCCAAACCAACCCAACCCAACCCAACCCAACCCAAACCAACCCAAACCAAACCAACCCAAACCAACCCAAAACAAACCAAACCAAACCAAACCAAACCAACCCAAACCAAACCAAACCAAACCAAACCAAACCAACCCAAACCAACCAACCCAACCCAACCCAAACCAACCCAAACCAAACCAACCCAAACCAACCCAAAACAAACCAAACCAAACCAAATCAAACCAACCCAAACCAAACCAAACCAAACCAACCCAAACCAACCAACCCAACCCAACCCAAACCAACCCAAAACAAACCAACCCAACCCAACCCAACCCAACCCAACCCAACCCAACCCAATCCAACCCAACCCAACCCAACCCAACCCAACCCAAACCAAACCAAACCAACCCAACCCAACCCAACCCAACCCAACCC
>JAXIVD010002311.1:52500-62884 GCA_036785275.1 Cancer borealis | reverse complement strand
ATTGATGTGGTATACTTTAACTTTCATCACCTTCTTTATTATCTCCGACTTTTATCTCCGCTGCGATAAGCCTTAGAACACGAGAAGATAAGATCCTGTTTTAATTTTGAGAGAGAGAGGAGAGAGAGAGAGAGAGAGAGAGAGAGAGAGAGAGAGAGAGAGAGAGAGAGAGAGAGAGAGAGAGAGAGAGAGAGAGAGAGAGAGAGAGAGAGTTATCAATGTTTGTACTAATGGTTTTTTTTTTTATTATTATTATATCACTTTTTTTTTTTTCCTCTCTGCTTTGTGGTAAATGGTCAGTTTATTTATTTTTTTTCCTTCCCTGATTACCTGATTAAATTTCGTCCGTGTCACAATATTTTCCTGTAGTGACTTTTTATTTATTTTTTATTTTATTTTTATTATCAAGTTTTTTCCTTACGTTAGTTAATATTTAATAAAAAAAAATAAGCACCTGTTTCTCGCAGATGTTGAGGTGACGTAACGTAACGTAACACTGACGGAAAAAAGAAACTGAACGGAATGACATATTAATTAACTATGTATTGTAAATCTCTCTCTCTCTCTCTCTCTCTCTCTCTCTCTCTCTCTCTCTCTCTCTCTCTCTCTCTCTCTCTCTCTCTCTCTCTCTCTCTCTCTCTCTCTCTCTCTCTCTCTGTAGTACCTTCTTAATTAACTCAGTCTTCCTCCATCACCACGTTCCTTAGTAATGTAATTGACTCGTTACCACCTTACCGTGTCACCCTACCGTCACCCTACTGTCACCCTTACCCTCGTTTTCTTTGGGTGACCCTGGAAAGCCCACACACCTGGAAGAAAACGGAACCAATTAACACCTGTCCGAAGTGCATGTACGCGTCGACACACCTGTGGAAATATTTGTACAGGAAGAGGAAGTGTAATTATGTAGACAAAGTTTGATTGTTTGATTGTGTTAAGTTAAAGGTTCATTAATTTAAGTGTCAAGTAATTATGTGATAGGAATAATTAACGTTAAGTATTGCTATTAAGACTATACTAATTTATGGATTTAATTTATTTACTCTATTTTCTCATTTTTCAACCTTATTCTGATTTTTTTTTTTTTTTTTAACATGTAACTGATTCTATAGTATTCATTTTTCACTACACCTTCAAAATTTTCATGTAATTACCCAGTCACCTTAATTAAGAATCATTAGGTATTGTTACACACACTATAATTTAGGGACAAGCAGAAACAGCACTGGAATGTAATAGTTGCCAAATGCCTCTACACAAAGACAGGTGACAGGTGGGAAGGGAAGGTAGAAGGGAGAAGGGAGAGGAGGACTGCAATGAAGAATATGTCACATCTCTTATAGTTTAGGTGAGAGTCCACACACACACACACACACACACACACACACACACACACACACACACACACACACACACACACACACACACACACACACACACACACAGGGGGTGGTCACTGGGTCTGGCAAGGTATCGACAGCACATTTATAGCAAAGTGGAATGTCCTTTGGCTCGTTGCGTTAGGGAATGACACTCCCCCAGACTCCCCCAGACACCCATAGACCCCTCATATCCCCCTAGAACCCCCTCACACTCCTCCCTCACTCTCTCACTCCCTCATTCTGTCCCTCATCCATATACAAGCACTCTCACCACGCTCTTAACTCTTCCTCATTCTGTCCTTTCATCCACTCTCTTCTACTCCATCCACTCCCTCGCCTTCCCTCATAACTCCACTGCCTTCCACACCTCGACTTTCCTTTTTTATTTTTTTATTTATACCTCGCGCCTCACGCCTACCTCTCCTATCCCCTCTCTCTCTCTCTCTCTCTCTCTCTCTCTCTCTCTCTCTCTCTCTCTCTCTCTCTCTCTCTCTCTCTCTCTCTCTCTCTCTCTCTCTCTCTCTCTCTCTCCCCCCCTCCTGTCATCGTCTCTCTTCCTCCTCGCACAGTCCCTCCTATCTCCCCCCCTCCTCCTCCCTCTCCTCACTCTGCATTGTTCCTAGTCTCTCTGTTGGTTCTCGTGTCCTGCGTTGGAACCCACACACTGAGCCTTCTGACGGGAACGCTGACGACGAGGCTATTAAAAAAGTCCCCATGAAGAATTTTTATTTTCCTGCTGTTTTTTATTTTTTTCTTCCTTCACTCGTGTCCTGTTTCGTACCTGTTTCCTTTATGTTTAGTTTTGGTTCCGTGAGTTGTTTGTGTTGTGTTGTGTTGTGTTGTGTTGTGTTGTGTTAGAGGTGTTTGTTGTCTCGCTCGAGGCTGTAATGATGTTTTAGTTGTGTGTGTTTTTAACTTGACTAACATTACCAAACGTATTCAGGAATAAGTTTCATGTTCTAACTTAATTAAACCACAGAATCACTTGCTAATGTATACCTGAAGCTGTAAATAATGCTGTAATTCAACAATACAGCTGCATTCCGCACAGCACGCATACCTCTGCAGCATAAAAAAGTATCAAATAAATAAAGAAATCCTTGTCATACCTGTAGAAAAAAAAGAAAAAAAATCATTACATAACCTAACGTAATAAATGAAGGTAATTGTCTATCATTACCTGTGTAGATCGATCATTACACCTTTATATTTCCTCTTTGGGTGCCGGTGCTAATAATTACAGGTGCTGTGTGGTCATTACGAGGTCATTAGCTGCAGTATTGATTCAGCTCTGATTGCCATTTTTCACAGTGTTGATGGGGGGAGGGCGTGTTTAAAAAGGGGGGGAGGGGGCGATCACGTGATTCAGGGACGGTTGCCATATATCACAAGACGAAAAAGTAAATACCACATGCATTAAAAAGAATGAAAAAAAACAAGGAAAAAGGGAAGGATGATGGCATGGTGAACAAAATTGTTAGGATATGTTGTGATGTCATAAGGATTCTCAGTCACTCGTCCTTCTTTCACATCCATCAACTCTACAACACTTTTTCAATTGTCTTCATCTTGTCCTCGCTATTCGGCCTCGTGGCGCGAATTACAGCGAGATTGTCACACCACTTACCAAATCATGTCCCTACCTCTCTCCTTTCCCTCCCTTCCCTCCCTCCCTCCATCACACCCATTGCCACACCCACACACTACATACCACACATTCCTCTACCCATAACGACTGCACACGCCAATTCTCCCTCCATACACCTCCCTCCCTTCACCTCCCACCTTCACCTTCCTCTCTTCCTTCACCTCCCTCCCTCACCTCCCTCCTACACCTTCCTCCCTTCACCTCCTTCCTGCACCTCCCTCCTTTCTACACCTCCTCCTACACCTCCCTCCTTCACCTCCTCCTTCACCGCCTCCTTCACCCACTCACTACCGCGATTCACACTTGACATGTAAATCAATGCCCATCATTTATTTACTCTCTCATGACAAATCTCATTTCCTCTTCCCCTTCCCTCTCTGACAGGTGTACTGGTGGTGCAGAGGAGGAGGAGGAGGAGGAAGAAGAGGAGGAGAGTGGGTAGATGTCTTTTTGGGGTGTGATAGGAGTAGAATTAATGTGTCTGAAGCGAGATAATGTTGTCAAGCTGTCTTATTATGCATAAATTCATTAAGTAAAGGATAGGATGAGGAGGGGAGGGGGAGGCTGGGGAAGGGAGAAGGAAGAAGGAGGAGGGGAAGGGGTGACTGGGGAAGGGAGAAGGAAGGAGGAGGAGGAGGAAGGAGGATGAGAAAGTGGGGAAAGTTGGAGAATTGAAAGATGGAATAGTGGAGAGGAGGAGGAGGAGGAGGAGAGCTAAATGTCTAAAGAGGATTAAATTGTTTGAAAGATGGATATAACTCAGTCAGTACGCGTTGGGGCTTAACAAGAGGTAGGCTGTAAGAGGGGGAGGGGGAGGCCTAGTTAGGAAGGGGGGGCGAGGAGGGACTGACCGACTTTCCATCACATTGGGCTTCACTTAACGATCGTAAACAGTTAATTAGGAAAGAGCAATATAGGCATTCGTGTTATACGTCATTTTGGCTTAAAACGGACCAGTCAAAATTACTTTTATTTTATTTTATTTTATTTTATTTTGTTTATTTATTTATTTATTTATTTTTTTTTTTTTACCCCACAATTATTGATTACATGTCTTTTTTCAGTCACCAATTGTTAGTTATCATTATCGGAAAAATTACCTAGTTACCCTCACAAGTTAATACGGTAATGTAAGGTAACTATCTAATAATTACTTCAAACCGTATTTACATCACGTATTTCATTAACTCTTGACTGGAATGAAGAAAAGTTAATGGTTGTAATAATGGTTCAATGGTAACCTTAACAACTCTTTCCTACTACGGGTTAAAGCAAGGATATAACGAAGGGGTAATATAACTTTCTATATTGTTTGTACACCTAACAGCCTCGTTATGTGGTTACTTAAGCGTCACGATAACACAATGGGAATGAATTTGCTACAGGAGGAAATTATACTGTCAAAAATAAAGATAAAAATGGGTATCATTCAGAATTAAAGAGAAAAGTGGAAATTACGCTGTCAAAAATAAACAGAGAAATGAGAAACACTAAAAATTAAAGAGAAAAATGAGAATCACATTAGAAAAATAGAGAAAAATGAAAAACAAAAAAATAAAGAGAAAAATGAGAATCAATCACAAAAATTAAAGAGAAAAATGAGAATCACACACAAAAAAATAAAGACAAAAAGAGGGAATGAAATTGATACAGAATGAAATCACACTGTCGAAAATAAAAGCACAAATTAACACCCACCTCACGTACGTAAGCTAACGATCAATAGAGCACGTGTTGACGGAACTAATAGTACGTAGTTACGACTTTCTCGAACACGACCACGCACGTACATACATTGTTGGGGAGTAGTTATTATATTGAAAAAAAAAAAAAAAATACCACTCTGCTATGTTGTGTATTATTGAGTGAACGTCCATTAAAGAGTCGCATGTAAAAGCCTGACAGAATATATGATGTTGTCGTTGTTTTGGGGATATGGAACGAACCAACTGTGTTTTTCTTGTTTAGGGACATGGAACGAACCAACCATGTGTTGTTTCAGTAATAAATGAAGTCGAAGTGTTATCAGTTTTTTGTCGGCTTATACAGAAACCTTTCGTAATAGAAGAAATATATCCAGTAGAATTCATTACAAATTGAAAGATTGACAACTTTTATTCCCGCCATTTTCACGTATCTGTGCCGGAAATGGTTTCTGTTTTGCGGCCTAAAATTTGGCGCCAGAAATGAGGTTAACATGTTTTTGCCGTTTAACTGCGTAAATATTAGTCGTACAGTGCATAGTCAAAAAGTGCAGAGAAACAAATTCATGCACCTTGATGAAGCCAATCATTTCATATTTCAAATTAGTTATAATGCTCTCATAAATTTTGAAAAAAATTTTACATTTAAAAAAAAAGTGGTATTTTTCAATTATTTACAGTAGAAATTATTTCTATATTACTCAAAAGAACGGCCTTTCTCTGCTCTTTCTTTACTATTCTATATATTTTTAACGTAAATTTAGACTCTCATGCAAATTGTTAACTAGTGGATCTGGTTGAGCTCAATTAGACGTCAACGAGTCCTCACTTTGCATGTCCCGCCACAAAGCCTCCGCCAGCAGGAGGAGAAAGCCAGGCGACTCGACCTCAGCCTTACTAAAGGAGACTAACAATGTCATCGCAGCCTGAATCACTAAAAGAAACGCCATTGCAGAACACCCATTACTATGCATGAAATTGTTCCTCCCTTCTCTAGGCTGGTGAATGGGGGCCGAGCGCCATTCTACTCCACCTTCATGAACTAAATGCTATCAGGTGTTAGGTGTTATCAGAGGCCTCACAGGTAATCCACGACGCTAGTAATTGTGTTTATGGGATAGTGTGTATAGGAAGGCAGTGTGGGATGGGAAGTAATGGTGAAGTCGAGGGTCTCACGGCGGCAGCGGGTCGAGAGGGAGGCTGGCGGTTCGTAAGAGGCTGTGGATCTGTATGCTGGCGTCCCCGGTTCAAGGTTAGTTAGGGAACGTGTGCGAGGCGGCTTCAACCACCCATAGAAGGAGACGCAAGGCAAGGCAAGGGAGGGGAGGCTCTGTAGTGGAATATGTTGTGTTAATTAATACTTTGCTCTCACTCCGCGATGAACTTTTGCTTCGGTATCGTTCCCGGCCTGGCGAGAGGTGAATGACACACACACACACACACACACACACACACACACACACACACACACACACACACACACACACACACACACACACACACACACACACACCAATGAGTTTTGTTTCCGATTCACTGGTGTGTTTTATCGGCTGAGAAGAGAGCAGTGCACGGACGGAAGTAAAAATAAACTCGTGCATCTCTGGAAAAGTTTTGGGGCGGGCGGTGGGCGGTGGGCGGTGGGCGTCTCGAGGGTCCAGGGTCGCCTCGCCGTGAACGTCACCCTTACGAGGCGAAGCAAAAGTCCACAGGAAGTAAACTTTGTCCAGCGCACCTCCTTGATGAGCTCCACCACATTCCACCTGAGCGCTGCGCCGGGACTCATGCGCAGGTTATCGATGCGCAAACCTATTTAAGCAGTCAATCTGGAGCCTTTTCTTATTAGGGGGAAAGGAAATGTGTGTGAAATAGGTGATTAACGAGCGAGTGGTTCGTCGGTATGGTTCGGAAACACACCCTACTGTTCCTATTGCTGTTTCACCGTTCTTATATCCCTGTATTGTGTCTAAATTACCGCTCACCTGTTAGTGTATTGTGTTCATTTTAGTTTAGTTTCCCCCTTCAGCCATCGTGACGGGTGACATGCCCTGAGATCCACTGTGGCACTACATTACCATATAAATAGACCCCAGAGGAAGGTTCCCTCGACGTCAGGAAATCGGTAACTTAACGATGTGTTGGGTCAGGAGGAGTCAATGTATATATATTGTTTTATTATTTTTTTTTTACTATAGTGTTGCCTTAGTTACTCTCCGTTTTCTTTTTGTTTATCTATGGTTTATCTGTGTCTCTCTCTCTCTCTCTCTCTCTCTCTCTCTCTCTCTCTCTCTCTCTCTCTCTCTCTCTCTCTCTCTCTCTCTCTCTCTCTCAGCATCCGTCTTGGCGGCTGCGAGGAGAATGAGAGAGAAATCAGAGAGGCATAACATATTTCTACATTCTTTCTTTCTTTCTTTTTTTCTTTTTTTCTTTTTCCATCAATTCTCGTAACAATGGTAATGACGAATTGATGATGGACATAAATCTTTCTGGTTGAGTAAACCTGACACTTGCAATCCCATTTTTGACATGTTTCCATCCTCTTCCTCCTCTTCCTCTTCCTCTTCCTCTTCCTCTTCCTGGTGGTGACAATTCCATACTACTTTTACTCCTTCTTCCTTCATTCTTCCAGTCTATGTTTACTCTATTTTCCTTCTTTTTTATCTCTTCCATCTATTCTATCATATATCTTCTACTGTTTTTTTCTTTACACTTCTCATTTATCTTGTCTCCTCCATTCGTATTCTTCTTCCTTCTTTCTCCATTCTACCATTTACCTTTCGTCCTCTTCCTCCCTCCCTCCCTCCCTCCCCTCCCTTCTTCGTACGTGTTCCTTTGCTACTTGTCATCAATTGGTTCCTTAGTGCGTGAAGCTTTTAGTCGAGTGTCCCTTTGATGATCTCAAGGACACGATCGAATCCCAACCTCGCGTCGCCTCCAGATGGGTTTGAAGCTTCTTTCCTTTCTGGCTGTTCCATCCTCTTTTTTTTTTTTTTTTTTTTTTTTTTTTTTTTTTTTTTTTTTTTTTTTGTGAGGGTCAATGTCAACTTTTTTATGTTTTGTTAATGATTCTTTTTTTTCTTTTTCTATAAGGTTAAGGAGGAAAGTTTGTTTGTTGTTTTGAAATGTGGTTAAAAGATGCTTGTGGAAAGTATGTATGTATGTATGTATGTATGTATGTATGTAAACAGTTTCACGGTATGCTTCTGAGAGTTTTGTTTGTGAGAAAGGAAGGGAAGGAGGTAAGGCGGTTGACAAGGGCAACACACACACACACACACACACACACACACACACACACACACACACACACACACACACACACACACACACACACACACACACACACACACGCTGGTCCAGTACACACGATCGATGATGAAAGAAAAGATGAATGTTTTTTATTCTAAGGTCGAGAAGTTGGTCTTTCTAGGAATCTACCTCTAAAAATATAGATTCTGGCGTCCGGCCGAGGCTCGGTATCAAATATATATCAATTTTTCTCTCTACATTGGAGTTATTTATCTTTACTTTGACATTTTCTCATTTATTTACATGGAAGGCAAGTGATTTTATTGACTATATTAACCAGTAAAAAGAGAACTCACAAGAGACCAAAGATAACCTAATAAATTTTCTCCAAGTTCTGAGGTAAAGTTTGTGAGGCAGCGACTACGTTAAGAGAGGCAAGGAAGTGTTAGCAAGGCAGGTGTGTGTGTGTGTGTGTGTGTGTGTGTGTGTGTGTGTGTGTGTGTGTGTGTGTGTGTGTGTGTGTGTGTGTGTGTGTGTGTGTGTCTGGTGAGGCTTACACACCACCGTCCTTATCAGCGATCACCACACTCCGTCACGGCACCAGGAACACTTTCACTGCGCGTCACACTACGTCACGCCCTCGTCAGGAACGTGTCGGGTGGCGTGCTATCTTGACGCACGCCCTCCCGCCCGCACGCCCACACACCGGGATTCCAGAGTCTTTTATCAAGCCTCCACGTTCCTTCAGACTCCTTAAACGGCTCATAATTCACGATGACACGTTTTTCAAGACTCTCTCCAAGACATTAGATTCCAGAGTCATTCATAGATCACAGGGAAGCGTTTCTCTTAAACTTCCTCCAACTACTTACCTTCCAGTCTCAAGGTTAAGCTGTTCCAGTCTCCGCGCACTGCTGACCTTCCATTGTTGGGTGTGCAGTGGAAGGGAATGATGACTATCTATACCACTGGGACGAGGGTAAAAGTGTGTGCGTGCGTGTGTGTGTGTGTGTGTGTGTGTGTGTGTGTGTGTGTGTGTGTGTGTGTGTGTGTGTGTGTGTGTGTGTGTGTGTGATGATCTGTCTCCCTTTGTGGTGTTAGACTCGTGGTTTAAGTCAACGTGGACATCAACAGAAAACCATTGAGTAAAAGTGAAAATAATGCTATGAAAAAAGAGAGAAAAGAAGAAAAAAAGAAGTTTCGCTTGTCAAACTTTTTTTTTTCTTTTTCTGTTTTTCCTGTTACGTGTGGAATTTAAAGTCAATTAATTTTAGTGTCTTGAATATAAAGGTGAATGTAGCTTTATGTATGTATGTAAGTATGGTTTTCGTGGAGCGGGGAGTCCCATACGTCAAGAGGCAACAACTTATTATTTTAACCATACATAAGCAAACAAAAAAAAAAAAAATTGTTATCAGTTGTTTACCAAGGAAAATATTAACGTATCACCAATTGCTAAAAGGTCACTGTCAATCACACTTTAGGTCACTTAGAGAAGCCTTGTGATAGGTTTATATGTCCCTTAAGGTAAGACTAATCACATTATGACCTTTTCTAGTGCGTGATGCTCTTGTGTGTGTGGGCGAAACACCTGCTCACTCACGTACATAGGAGGTGAGGCATCAGTGAACCTTTAAACCTCACGCACGGAAGGAATTCAAGGACAGATTTTAGTGTGATAGAATAGTGGTCTCTTGAGTGCCTCCCAAGATACTGTCAGTGTTGAAGGAGATTATTACTAGTGTGTGTATCTTACTCACACTTTGCTTATAATCACACCTCAACGTCCTATCAACACAGCTGCTGCTAGGACTGGATGTAATTTTTTTTAAATTTGATTTATGTATTAATTTTGTTTTACTGATCCTGTTTCTGATAAGACGAGTATTAGGAATTGTAATATATAACGGTTTTAGTTAGATATCAATTTTTATATTAATTCCTAACGTGATATAAAAAAAAAACTATTGTAATATTAACGTTGAATTACATAGAAACAAGTGAATTTTCTTACATTCCTTGCATCAACTTGAACTATATATTTTTTTAAAGTTATCAATTACCCTATATTCTCCTTTTTAATCTGATATTCCAAGTGAAGTTGTCTTAAGCCATTTCAACACCACGAGCAGCTGTCACCAGGTAGTGCCAGGTGGTGCCAAGTGCCAGGTGCCAGTCTGTCACTCTGAACACGTTGAGAATAGGATATAAAGTCGAATCACTCTTCCTTGACGTCATGTTGTTATCTTTCTTGTTATCTATGGCATTCACGCTCACTCCGCTGTTTCAACTATGTATACAGCGTTCCTTAGAGACCACTGAGCTACCTGGCAATGATAGAGTGTCTGTCCGTCTGTCTGTCTTCAATCTATCTCATTCAGTCACAGTGTTATTCGTTTCAC
>JAXIVD010002311.1:40000-45000 GCA_036785275.1 Cancer borealis | reverse complement strand
GACGAGGCATTATCACCTGTATGACCACGTGTTGCAAAGGTCAGATTCTATTGGTCATGTTAACTGCTGGAGTGAAAGGCTTGTAAGGGTGACTTAAATATCCCTTAAACTCCCCTTAAACCCACCTTTAATATCCCTTTTTCTATGTTTCCTACCCCCTTATCCCCCCTTCCCCCTCCCTCCCATCACCCTATCCTCCTCCCCCTTCCTCATCCTCCCCCCCTTTTCCACCATCTGCCAATTGGTCTTGCCTGTTACCGTTACCACCAATTAGAGAGGTGTCGAGAAACTGCTGACTCATACTGACTTATACTGACTGATGCTGACTTATGGTGACTCATGGTTTTATGAATCTCAGTGATTCACTCGACTTTTATTGATTTTTTTTCTGATTTGTGCTATCTTTTATTCATCTACTGACTCACTGTACTCACTGACTCACGCTGACTTATGTTCTTTTCCTCCTGTCTCAAGTTTATGTTCTTGGTTCTTCCTCCTCGTATTTTCCTTCCTTGTGTCTATAAAAAGGATCAAAATAGTCATCTCCTTTTGTTTTATTTATGTGGCTGCGTGTGTTTTATTGTGATGCGTTTTTGTTTTGTTTGTTTTTCTCTTCTATTTTTGTTTATTCATGTATTCATTTATTCATTCATTCATTTATTCAGTTATTTTAGGAATGGAGCTATTTATGGCTGAATCTATTTATATATATTTATAGTAATCTGTTTCCTCGTTTCTTTATTTGTTTGTCGTTAAAATTAGTGAATGAATACCGACTGTGTGTGTGTGTGTGTGTGTGTGTGTGTGTGTGTGTGTGTGTGTGTGTGTGTGTGTGTGTGTGTGTGTGTGTGTGTGTGTGTGTCAGGTGCAGGATTGGAAAGAAGAGGAAGGGGGATGAGGTGGTCGTATCAAGGGTCCAGAGAGGAGGAGGAGGAGAAGGGGGGGGGGAGGAGGAGGAGGAGGAGGAACTACACCAGGAAAACAGGAAAATAGAAGAGAAAGAGGTGGGGAGGATCGAACAGCGGAGGAAAAAAAATGAGAAAAAGGATATGAAAGGAAATAAAAGAAAGAGAGGAAAGGAGGAAGGAGGAAAGGGAAACGAAGAAGAAGAAGAAGAGGAAGAGGAAGGAGTGAGAGACGATAAAAAAAAGTAAAAAAATAAAAAATAAAGAGGAAGATAGCCTCAAGGATACCAAACTAAAGGGGAGAGGAAGGGGGAAAGGAGGAAAGAAAGAGGAAGAAGAAGAGAAGGAGATAAACATAAGCCACAGGAAGACAGGAAAAATAAGGAAACATTTTGAGTATCAGTTTCAAGACTAAGGATTTCAATGTGTGTCCAGGGGCAGTATGGGGGGCATCAGGGGGTCGGCAGGGGGCAGGGGCGTGTTCTGGCCGGGCCGTAAGTATAGTGGTTGTGTGTGACAGGGTAGCAAGGGGGTGGCAGGGGGAAGGGAAAGGTGCCGGCAGGGGGGGAGGGCAATAAGTAGGGGGGAAAAAAACGTGCATATATTTCCCAACAACACGTGAAGGGAACATGTATTGTGAGAGAGAGAGAGAGAGAGAGAGAGAGAGAGAGAGAGAGAGAGAGAGAGAGAGAGAGAGAGAGAGAGAGAGAGAGAGAGAGAGAGAGAGTCTTGTATGTAAATGGTCTTATAGTGACTTCTTTTCGTGTTTACTAAAAGGGTTGTCTGTGGTTGTGGTCGTGGTTGTGGTTGTGGTTGTGGTTGTGGTTGTGGTTGTGGTCGTGGTTGTGGTTGTGGTTGTGGTTGTGGTTGTGGTTGTGGTTGTCCTCGTGACCACCAAAGATTCCTTCCCTACGGCACTCTGACCTTGTTCTCGTCCTGTACTCGTTCCTAACACAATCAACCTTTTCTCTCGAGCACACACACACACACACACACACACACACACACACACACACACACACACACACACACACACACACACACACACACACACACATAATATCAAGCGTTAGTTTTTTTTTTCGTACTTTCATCTCTATGTATATCCAAAATTAGGACTATAATTCATTTAAGTGCCTGAGACCACGTGCCTATCTGTCATCAGCGCTGTTGGAGGAGGAGGAGGAGGAGGAGGAGGAGGAGGAGGAGGAGGAGGAGGAGGAGGAGAAAGAAGAAGAGGAGGAGGAAGATATGTCATTGACCTTGAGAAATGGATACAACGTGGGATTAAAACTATTTTCTTTCCTTCATTTATTCCCACTTGACATTTCCTTCGCATTTAAAGACAATGAATGAAGATGAACACTGCGTAGTGCCACAGGTGTTCTTGGTGGCACTGTGGCACTGTAAGCTGGGGGGGGGGGGGGGACACACACCTGAATATTATCGTCGTTAATTAACCTGCACGTTGCCATTTCGTTTCCTTCACAACAATACGTATGAATGAAGTTGATTTATCTTTTGTTTAATCTGACAATTGATTTTTTTCTCTCACTTACAAAACAAGAAAAAAATTTACGAGTACTGTTATATATATAAAAAAAGAAAAGTATCTCCTTTCATTTCTATAACATTATTTCCTACACAAGACAAGGCAACAGTATATCATTAACTTCTAACCATTCATGTTTATTATTTTTCCTTGATAATCATAATAAAAACGAATAGAGCAATAAAATCCACATCAGTCCGTCCTCATTATTACATTCACCTCACGACACCAACTCACAAACACACCTGAATATCAATGATCCTCGTTATTCACTTGTTTTATCCCCCAACACAATAATAGGTAGGAATACACCAACGTTTTATCGTATGTGTGTTTGCAAAATAGCGTAGTGACTCGCCCTCTCCCTCTCTCTTTCCTCATCAGAATATAATAGGACGCTATCAAAACCTTAATAGGACGTAAACGATCCATTTTCTATCGTGTACCTCGTCATGATAAGGTAAGGGAATGGGAGGGAGGAAGGCTATTCACTTTATCAATCAAGGATTCGATGTTAAAAATAGATACACCTTAAAATCGTTTTCTTTACCTATAGCTGTTTCTGTTGCTATGTGACATTTATGGAAGCAGAGGTAATGGAAGGCAAGCAAGGAGAGAGGAAAATAACAAAGAACAAACATAAACAGGGAATAAATGGAATATAAAACGATAAAAGAAAATGAGAAGGCGACATTTGAAAGCAAGGTAAACGTAAAAAAGAGAGATAGAAAAACCGACCAGGTAACTGAATATAAGAATCCACAAAGGAGGTGGAATGTGCAAGGTAACATAAATAACTTCAGGAATTCACTCAAGTAATCGATGGAGTGTAGCACAAGACAAGAATCTACACCTGATAACAATGGCTTCGAACTCAGACATTGAGGCTTCGAACACACAATAAGGCGTTCCTCCACCCAGCCATGACGCACCACTCTTAGCTGCACCACAGAGCGTATTAACAAAAGAGGATCTAGTCCCTCGTCCCTCCCTTGAAGTTCCTGCACTCATTCCCTCTCAATCACACATTAGAGTCAAGGGGAAGGAAACTAATGGGGAGGAACACGAACGAATGACAAGACAGTTAAAGAAATTAGATGCATTTACTTTTGATTTGGAAAAAGAGGCGATGAATAGTGACGATCTCTTAACTATCATCAAGTTAAGAGCATCGGACGCATATAGAAAGGAGATCGAGGAAGAGTTTAAATGAAGCTAAACGGAGAGACATTTCACTGCATTTATCTCGTCCCAGGATTTTGAGGCAAAGTCGCCCCTCGGAGAAGATCATTAGCCCCTGAGCTGAGGTTTTCCCTGTACGTTCAACGGCCGGAGACAGTTAACCATCTTTTTATGACAGAGATTAGCTAAAATGAAGAGTCAACGAGGTCTTTGAAGTCCCACTGCAGCCTCAGGAGTGACGCCAAGAGGTCTTAGTGCCCTGCAAGGTGCCAGAAGGTCCCAGAGGTGTTGTCTACCTTCCCCACCAGTGCCACACACCCACCTGTCTCCCTACACAAACTGAGACAAATTTGCACGTATACAGAGTCGCAGGTGGCGTGGCATAGTGTATAGGAAGCCAAGAAGAGCCTCGTCCAGATTCGTGTATATGTGTATATGCGTGTACGTGTCTCGATGGGGGACGGAAAGGAGGGGTTTAAAAATATATGTGTGGGTGACAAAGACTAGTGAAGGTGAAGGTATATCGGGATTAGCGCCAACCACTAGTACTCCTTCAAAAGTCTCAGTAGTTAATGGAGCACCGTCGCGAATGTGTCTCAGTGCTTCAGCTAGCGTCTCTCTACCCCGTTGTGGTCCTTCCTTCCAGAGGTGCGAGACGAGTGTACTGTGTCCCTAGAGTGTCCGGAGTGTGTTTTGTGTGCCGGGAAATGTGATTACTCGTGCTCTTAGGTCCTCTGGGGTAAAGAAAAGGACAGCTCGCTACAGTAAACAGATAGACCGCCTCGAGGACCTCCCAGATGCATTAACAAGAACCCTAGACAAGGAACACGACGGAGAGAACTACAGAAAGGTCGTACTACAAGGATGTGTCTTTAAGTTTGTTTATTGTGAAGGAAAACCTGTTGGCAGCGAGGCATCTTAGAAAAAACTTGTGATATATGAACGTGGGTGGCAACAAGAGGAACAACAACAAGAACTATAGCTTTTTAATTTTCTTTCTGTCACATTAAACAGAGAAAAAGAGAAGAGATGAGAAGAAAGAGAATGAAAAACGAGGCGTGACGTTGTGTTGTAAATGGTTTCTAGTTTTCTGGTTTCTAGTTAAATACTTTCTTAGTTGAGCAAATAAATACATGGGATTTAAAGATCAAAATGGTGACAGATCCATGATTTTGTGTTCCCAATGACATAAAAACGGAATAAAGAGAATAGTAAAACATTGATAAAGTCGAGGTATGGAAGAAATGGTGATAAAGATAGTATATGGAAGACAAGAAGGAAGAAAAGAGAGAGAAAATCAATACACAGTGAAGGAGGAAATCAGATTCAAACAACGTGATAGAAAAAAAGAATAAGAAAGG
>JAXIVD010002311.1:22500-35000 GCA_036785275.1 Cancer borealis | reverse complement strand
CTCCTCCTCCTCCTCCTCCTCCTCCTCCTCCTCTTCACTGCGTCCATTAATCTTCAACTGTGATAAAGCGTCATTGATATATGAGTTTTTTTTTATTTTCCTTTTTTTTCCGTTCATTAGCGATGCCATAGCAACTGTTTCTGTCGCTCGTATTGCTGTAGACCATTCCTGTTTCTCTCTCTCTCTCTCTCTCTCTCTCTCTCTCTCTCTCTCTCTCTCTCTCTCTCTCTCTCTCTCTCTCTCTCTCTCTCTCTCTCTCTCTCTCTCTCTCTCTCTCTCTCATTCCACTTACTCATTTTCCTTCATCTCTTCTTAATATTAGATAACTTTCCTCTTCCTTATCTTACTTTTCTCTTCTTACTCAGAAGACCTAACTTGACACTTTACAAACAGTTACTTATAATTAGATAGTTACCCTTTCTTCCTCCTCCTCCTCCTCCTCCTCCTCCTCCTCCTCTTCCTCCTCTTCCTCTTCCTCCTCTTTCTCTCTCACTATTTCTCTTTTTCCTCGTCTCATCGTCTAATAAGTTTTCAATTCTATATTTACATGATTTATTTTTTGTAATATTTTAACCTTTTTCTTTTTTTTTTTACTAATAATGTATAATTTATTTACTCTCAGGTGAGTTGCAGTGTGAGACTTGGACAGGTAAGCAGATGGATTCTCTCTCTCTTTCTCTGTCTCTGTCTCTCTTCCTGTCTTTTTTATGGAGAGAGAGAGAGAGAGAGAGAGAGAGAGAGAGAGAGAGAGAGAGAGAGAGAGAGAGAGAGAGAGAGAGAGAGAGAGAGAGAGAGAGATTCCTTACTTTCATTTATTTGTAGGAAAGAATAGGTACAAAGTTAATGTTGTTTATATTCCTTCTCATCACACACTAGAGAAAAAAAAAATATATATATATCTTCGTTATTTACTAAAAAAAAATATCCACATTGATAATTGTTTTGACTCATAACATACAAACACGACATGCGACGCACATGCACATTAAAAAAATAGATAAAGATGATGATAAAGTGATATTGCATTTACCACTTGAATAGATAACACATGGAACATGAGCTGAAGTTCACCACATAACAAATAGATCAAGGAAATGTTCGATAATTTTTAACTTTGTAGGAATATAATCTGCATATCCTTGAGCTGATATCGTACCAATAACAACAACAATAGATATGTTAGTGTGTCGACCATTGCAATATTGCGTTGTAGACACTAGAAGATAACAAAGATAATGATATTGATATGATATAGTTATAGGAGGAGGTGGAATTATTTGATTAGTGTGGCGTGTGGTGTATCTGCCTCAACGTGTGTCCTAGAAGGGATAAAAGGAAGAAATTATTGATGAGACCTAACATCATGAAGGAGTATCGTTCCTCCTCCTGCGATGAATATATTCCTGGGATGGATATGAAGAAGAGGAAAGTGAAGAGTCTCCTCGTCAAATGTTTTCAAGGTGAAGTTTATATGATTTTTTCGATCTTTTTAGAATATTTGAGATTAGTGAATTGATGGATGGAGTGTTTTGAGATCGCATCGCACTTGTTTAGGGTTGTGTAAGGGAGGGTAATAGGGATATGTGATGGTTTGTGTGTGTGTGTGTGTGTGTGTGTGTGTGTGTGTGTGTGTGTGTGTGTGTGTGTGTGTGTGTGGTAATAAAACACACACACACATATATCTATTTATTAACACCTGTGCCCTCCTTTCCCTGCCTACCTTCATCCCTCTCAGACAAACTACCTGTGTTTTATTGGCGGCATTATCAATATATCATTTAGAATTGCCAGGTGAAGGAGAAAGCAGATATAAAACTCTTCCATATTTTTTTCTTTATCCTTCCCTTCTACACTTCCTAGCTTCCTCTTCTCACTCTACACTACAAAAATAAAATATATAGCTTATAAAATTCTTCTACCTTAGTCTGCCCCAAATTCCTGTGCATTACTTTCATGTGTGAGCGAGACAAATGGACTGATATTCACAATCTGACATTAGTTTACATAGGAACGAATTTTGCTCATAATTCATCATGTCATTCTTCCGTCATGCTCTTCGCTTTCATTAATTGGTGGGATAATAACGATTGGATCCATTAAATTCTCTCATACATAGTTAAATGAGCAGAATATGACCTGAGGAAGCATATTTTTTCTCTCGTCCTTGTCCTCGTCTCTCCAGTCAACATATTTACTTGCTAACAAAAAAAAACTTAGGTTCGTTGTCCTCAGTCAGCGGTTTGTATGGCTTCCTAGAACTCCCTACCATATTCCAGTGCAATTATACAGTGGGTGGACAAACACCTGCACCTCGACCTGTACTTAAAGAGGACGTATCGCACTGATTAAATAAAAAAGTCAAGAAGCCATAGTTCCTGTACCTATACTACGGTTTTCTCTGAGAGGAGTACGTTTTCCTTTCTGTTTGGGGGACTGAGTCAATTCGTTTACCTTCCCGTGTGGCGTCCAGTAGAGGGTGATAGTGATAGGACCTTTTAGTAATCTTCCTAGTGTGTGGTATAGTAGACATAGGTAGTTCACCCTCCCTCCCCCCCACACCTTCACTCTCCCCACAGCTGCACATACTATTAAGATCTACAGTTATTCTTTAGTGCTTTTATTTATGTTTATAATATGAAGTTACTGAATGATGATAAGCTATGTTTTAAATCCTGTTGACAATTTTTTTTATAGTGTAGATGTTGAATATATAAAATGTAAAGCGGCGTCCGTAGAGTTTCATAATTTTAGTAAAAACTTAAATCTTCTTTACTCTATCTCACATGTTTGCTGAGAGAAACTTTATAAGAACCTCCATAGTT
Source organism: Cancer borealis (assembly GCA_036785275.1). NCBI lineage: Eukaryota > Metazoa > Arthropoda > Malacostraca > Decapoda > Cancridae > Cancer > Cancer borealis. The sequence continues at coordinate 32,178 of JAXIVD010002311.1, read as the reverse complement.
TTCCCGGTTCTTGCGCACCTTCAGCACTGACCAACACTAAGAATAGCTCCTTCCACCTCACTTGTATAACTTGCTTTACGATCCTGTAGTCAGACACGGGGGACTTGAGGGCAGGGTGTTGGGAGAGCGTTAAGGTAGACTAATGTTATGACGTGCAGTGTGTGTCCCGTTGCCTTATAGCTCTTGAATATTATACTCAAACTTCAGACTACTTGACATCAAACACTTTATTGACTTATAAATAGATAGTTCCTGTACTTTGACTTTTATTATATGTATCTAAAGGCTATATATTACGAAACATTATTCATTACATCTCCTTAGCGTTTAGATACATCAGATTCACTCCATATTTACGTTGGAAAAGACATAATTTATATTCAGAAAATCCTGGAATAGCTATTCAACGCGAATGGAGCTACAAAAACCACCACCAAAGCAAATAATGTTGAGTTTATCAGTAGCTGCAGTAGTCTTGGCGCGCAGAACTGGTTTGGGTAAAGCGTTGCGTCTCCTTATATGTATTTAAAAAGACGAAGGCTAAATGACCCATCTGGAGATTTATGTAGTCCTTGATTAGTCCTTATAAGGTGAGAGGAAGTACTGAGATTTTCCTAAGCACCCCACGCACACACACACACAAACACTGATGGTGGTGGTATTGCTCCATGTGTGTGTGTGTGTGTGTGTGTGTGTGTGTGTGTGTGTGTGTGTGTGTGTGTGTGTGTGTGTGTGTGTGTGTGTGTGTGTCAAGCCATGGGGTGTCGTTAACCTTGGAGCTCCCACAATAAGTATAGGCAAGTTTGATCGTAAGTTGTAATCTTCAAATCTTTAAGAGAGGCACTAATTCTGTGTGCTCCCTTGATTAACTACATCGCAAAAACTAAGCTGCAGGATTATACAGTAAACGTTTATTCTTTTCCACTGTAAATGTTAGGTCCAGTCTCAAATATATAGTTGTGAAGACTCGTTAAAAAAGCGTTCACTTTTTTTTATATAGTTTTAGGTGATGTTGAGTAGTCGGTACAAACTTGTTTATTCTTAGATTCTAGCGAGTAAACAAGCTTCTGTCCGTTGAGTGTTTGTTTGTGTGTGTGTGACAGATGGCTACCCTTGTTTATCTTGGCTGCAAATTGTTCCTGGCTCTCCGTCTTCCCTGCCTCGTTTGTTTCCGTCATGCTACGCTTTACTGAGGTGCTTGGGCAAGGAAGGCATCGGCAGTGTGTTTAAGAAAGAATAATTGAAGGGAGGCGATCATTTGTGGTGCAGAGGTAAGGGAAAGAAATTTATCGCCAAGCCTTACTAGGAAAAACAATTATATACAATGTCTTTAGTAAGTCAAATGTTTGGCGTTGTAGTTTGAGTGGAAGGAAAATGGAAATGAGCTATTTTATTATCTCTTCTTTCTCTCTCCCTCTTCCTTTCTCTTTTCTTTTTCTCCTCTTCCTTCCACCGCTCTCCCTCCCTCCCGCTGTGTCTTGGCGGGAGGAAGAAAATCCTTGCCGTCCCTTCCTCTCTCTCCTCTACTTCCTCTGCTTGTGTTCTCGCCTTAGTTTTAAGAGGTTAAATAAATGTTGAGTCTCTGTATATATGTTTTATCTACTGTGAATGTACATCTGGCAGCTACGTTTTACAACAGATGAATCGATTTTTAAGCAACCTTTTCACAGTGTTGCTGACTAGGCGATCACCGAGATTTAACACAGTACTTCTATGTTGGCGGGTTTTATGATGTCCCTGCGAGGTTACAATACCATTTATATAGGATTTGATGTATTTAATAGCATTTGTTTTGATTACCCGACTTACTCCTGTGTTTATGATTGATTTTGTGAATGTGGAGAGGAAATTGAAGGGTTGCGATTACATACCATAAAATTATAAGGTTATAAGAGACTTTGATCCTGTTAGAAAATACATAGGATATTATTATAGGATAAATCATAGTTTCCTTAGGTCACAGTGAGGTCGTTGGTTATCGTGATGATGTTTGCGGTGCTGGACGGCATCACTTGCGTACACTCCCTGATCCCGCTGTGAGCGCGCACCTCACTTCTCCGTTCACGCAATAGATGCCGCTGCCTCACCCTCCTCCCGAGCCTGGCAGCCTGACCGCGTACGATGCTTCTCATTCAACACTCGATTATTATTAACATTTCCCACTGATTATATTAACTAACTGGTTTATATTGTGTAGTAATAACCTATGTAGATGGTGTGATGTGTGTTAGGGGAGTAGAGGGAGAGATAAAGGCGTTAGAAGTGTGAGATAAGTGGTAATGGTGTTGGGTGGCGGGACAGCAGCGGGAGGAAGCGGTGAACTGGTCTGCTAGTAAACAGTCTTCTGCTAGCCAGGTGACTTGTGTGAACGGAACACGCCTCCCACGGGGTAACTCGCCCAAAATAGCATTGAAATATCGGTTTTTTCCTTCAATTGGTTCGCATTATTACCCTGGAAATCGTGATACAGGATTAAGTGTTTGAATACTGACGTCGGAAATATTTTAAAGAATCGTGCGAATTTACGTTCACTTAGACGAATACTGTTTCGAGAAAGCCACAAGTGGTTGGCAATTGATTGACGGTTTGTGGCCAGATCGAGGGAATCAGACAGAAAGTATTACAAAGCTCAAAGCGACATCGTTTAACAAGTGTAACTACGGCGGGAATTGTGTAGTCGGGCGATTCGCGAGTCGGCTTGAGGGAGATCGTGAAGTGTGCGTGTGAGGTGAGGCATCAGGACCGTGAGATAAGTGAGTGCCAACCGAGCCTCGCACCGCCCCGCTACACACCAGGTAAGGGATGGCACTAGGCACTGTGGCACTACCTGGGATTATACATACATGAATATTATACGTATTAGTACATGCTGCTATGTATGTATATGTATAAGTTCGTTTCACTATCATCTACCTAATTCATTTTAACATATACATAATATTCATACTAACAATCATACCATTGACTTCTGTTCTGTAGTCAATATCACCATTTTGAATATCGTGACCATTATAGGATTTGAAAGTTTGGTAGTTCGTTAATCCTGCAATGCATACTCACTTATACATATAATACATCACATTGGTAGTCCTGACGTGGTGTGTGTGTATGTGTGTGTGTTTGTGTTTATCTGTCCGCCGCTGATCACATGATGGTTAGGCAAGTGTGTGTGTGGTGGACCGAACCTTCTGATACCACAGTGGTTAGTTAGCAGAAAGTCAATACCGTTCACTAAGGTTATTACTTGTGTCCTTGTCATCTTGGTAATTCATCTCCTCTCATAACAGTCTCATCAGTTTCAGTCTCCCTTTCCTATCTCTCTTGTTCTTGTTCAGTGGATGATTCTATGAGTTATTATTTATTTATTTATTTATATTTTCCGTCTCATTATCCTTCACGCTTCCTTCACTCTCTTGTTTATGTCTCGATTCTTTACCTCCTTGCATTGTGGTCTTCACGTACTTGTTGAAAGGGAAGATTGAGCACTATCTGGTTTGTCAAAGAAAATATTGATTTCTATATGAATGGAACTGGAGGAAGGAGGAGGAGGAGGAGAAGGAGGAGGAGGAGTTGGCAGTGGTAAAGGAGAAAGAGAAGTAGGAATTGGGGAGGACAGTGAATGTGAATAAAGAGAAGCAAAAGGAAGATGATAATTACAATGTGAGAGAGAGGGAGGAGGATGAGATGGAGAGCTTAGGAGTGGAAAGGAGAGGTGTAGGATAGCTAATGAAGGATATCAGTAGCTGTAAATCAAGAGGGAAGGATGTGTGTTTCTATGAGTGTTGACAGTGTATGTAGGTAATTAAAGTGCTTTTGTAATTACCGGAAACACGATTGTACAACTATGGAGAAAGGGAAGAGGATGGGGAGGGAGACTAGGATGAGGAGTGAAGGATGAAGGAGGGATGAGAAGGATGAGAGGCTTAGGGATGGGATGAATGATGCTCCTGTGAGATAAAAGAATGAGGGATGCTAAAGGTAGGGTGAGGGAAGTCTAGGTAAGGGTGAAGGAGGAGTGTTGGAAGAATGAGGGACAGGGTGAAGCTGACTACCAAGTATAAAGAATCTAAACTCACGCCTTTTTCTCTCTCACGCCCATCACCCGCCCATCAGCATCACCGCCCACCCACTCAACCTTAAAGCTCAGTCTGCATGAGGTTAAGGCTAAAAGAAAAAAAAAAAAAAAAATTGAAAGCAGAGTTGGTAGGTCGATACGAAGAATTCTTTAATCAAACAAACTTTTTTTTTTTTTTTAACGCAAGTCACCGTTCATTACACATGTCTTCATTACACATTATTAATTATCATCATGCCATTACGTGACCTACTTAACGCTTCCCTTGACTCCAGGCGGTCATAGCGATGTGGTAATTGTGTCAACGCTCCTATTATTACACTGATTTAATAGTAAAAGTATAACAAGGTATACTAGTGGTAATATAATTTGGTACACGTTCATATCTCGTATTGGAGGTGAATAGAGATGCGGTCACCTCTCTTGGGGGAATGAAGTAATGAAACGTGTATTGAACGTGTAGGTATCTTTGTGTGACTGATTAACTATATTCACTAAGGGAGATGGAGGGGAAGAGGGAGGAAAGAGGGGAGAAGATGCAGGATAGAGAGAGAGAGAAAGGAAGGAAGTGAAAAAAAGCATAAGTGTAAGGGAGAAGGAGAAGAAAAGGACATGAAGGGAAGGAAAAGAGGAAAGGAATTAGATTAAAGAGACAGTGAAAAGGGAAAAAGGAATAGGAAGGAGGAAAAGAAGAGTGGAAGGGGAGGTGCTGATAAAGATGGAGAGGAGAGGAGAGGAGAAGAGAAATCATAAGAGTAGCTTTCCCATACACTTCCACAATCTTCCACACTCTTCCATAATCTTCCACACTCTTCCACAATCTTCCCTCAGTCGTGTGGATGCTTGAAGTGGAGGCAAAGAGGTGAAGTGACGCAAATTGGTGAGGAAGGCAAATTTTTCTTTTCTATAAATTGAAGCGTGAGTGTCACATCCACTTATAACACACACACACACACACACACACACACACACACACACACACACACACACACACACACACACACACACACACACACACACACACACACACACACAATCATCCTAGTTTTCACCTCATCATTTCACTCCGCCTTATACTTACTCATACTCAACGTAATCATTTCCCCTTCACTCATACCTTCACACACACACACACACACACACACACACACACACACACACACACACACACACACACACACACACACACATCCCCTTACACGCCTCCCCTGGGCCTCTCCACACTCAAATAGAACACAACACAAGGCAACAATCATACACAGCCTCATCTATCGACATGCAGAAAATAATCCTTGGGTGAAGCAGGAGGAGGAGGAGGAGGAGGAGGAGGAGGAGGAGATAGAGGTGGTGGTGGGTAGAGAACACGAGACCATAAAGAACACTATTACTCAAGGTGCGTGAGGGAGGCCGGGGTGAGACTGGCTCTGAGCTCACCCTGAACGACCTGGCGACGGGTTTAAGAGGCACTTTCTTCTTGGCCGGTCGAGACAAGACCAGTAACCAGCGGAGGAATGACGCGCCGCCAAGAAACAACGGTCTGGAATGGTTCTGTAGGCGTTCTTGGTACGGTCTTGTAGGATGCACAGGAAGGGGAACAAAGGGTTGGATTGTCTTGGTATCCTGAAGGTGCAGGAGGCTTAGGTTTCCGCGAGCTCTACTGCCTATCCTTGTCTGGTGTGAAATAAGTCGCTGGTGTGAAATAAGTTGCTGCCTGAGCCGGCCACTCCTTGGTGGAAAGACAGACCTGACCTGACCCACATCTTGCCTTCAAGGGGCTTACATGTATTACTGTGTACATGACAATGCAACACACACACACACACACACACACACACACACACACACACACACACACACACACACACACACACACACACACACACACACACACACACACACACAGATATGTATACATGCATAATAGATCAGGGAGGTGACCGTGCTTGCATTGGTGACATGAACAGCAACCACACAGCAGCTTCTTTCTGTGGACGTGAGGTGGAGTAAAGAGTGGAGTGGGCGTGGAGTGGGTGTCAACAAGTGTGTAGCAGAAAAATCCAAGAACTTATTGACGAACTTGATAATTGGGTCCGTGATCAGATTTAGATTCGAACTCCTTATATTCAGCATTCTCTGTTCCTCTTGGGCCGCGTGGGTTGTGGGTTGTGCCCTTGAGAATGTGAGTGAGGGTACGGCGGTGTGTGTGTGTGTGTGTGTGTGTGTGTGTGTGTGTGTGTGTGTGTGTGTGTGTGTGTGTGTGTGTGTGTGTGTGCAAATGTAACACAGCGGACGAAGAAAACGGAGAGTGATGAGACTGTTCACCCATAAAGTACCGTCGTGTTTTGTACCTTCCCTGTGTAGCTGTGGCTGTGGTGGGGGGGAGGAATGGGGGGTAGGGTGAAGGAGGGGGGGGGGGCAGGTGTTTTGTGCCACAGGTGTTAATCTAACTTACTTACCTAGAGGCGAAGGATTTATAAAACTTTTTCATACTTTCTCTCTTTCTCTTTTTCTTTCTCTCTCTCCACATCTATTCACCGATTGAAATATAATCATAATATATTCAACATTTTTATAGTTTTAAAGCTACAATGCCTGACAATACAACGCTAAATTACGATGATATTTCAGTCCTCTCTCTCGTTCTCACTTTTTTTTCTTTCTTTTTTCTTTTTTTCTTCCTATTTATCTACAGTTTAAGACGCGACCAAGTGGTGTATATAACGTAGCTTTAGTAGGAGGTCGTACTTTTGTAGAATAACGATCTACTAAAATGATAATAAAATGGGACAGTCTACGATCACTTACTATCACCAACAGAAAACGTATGACCGAGTGTTGACATTTATGCTGAATTTTTTTGAGACGTAGAGCGAGAGAGAGAGAAGAAAAAAAACAACAACTAAGATGTCTAACAAAAGAAAACAAGACAAGACAAGACAACAGTGTAATATGTCTAAAGATCATTGACTTATATAAAAAAAAAAAGGATATTATTTAGGCTATATGTGTCCGAATGTTTGTATGTATGAATGTATGTATGTATCTATGTATGTATCTATGTATGTATGTATCTATGTATGTATGTAGGTTATACGAGGGAAGCAAGTATCTGTGAGAGGAATAAGATGCAATTTAGTATTTCCTTCTCTTTCTACTCTGAGAATACTAAGTTTGCCTTACCTGGCTACCCCATGCAGAGAGAGAGAGAGAGAGAGAGAGAGAGAGAGAGAGAGAGAGAGAGAGAGAGAGAGAGAGAGAGAGAGAGAGAGAGAGTCTTCGTAACACCCAAGAGATAAGAAAAAAAGTCAATTGTTTTCTCATTTTGCTTCAGACGTTGATGTGAGAGAGAGAGAGAGAGAGAGAGAGAGAGAGAGAGAGAGAGAGAGAGAGAGAGAGAGAGAGAGAGAGAGAGAGAGAGAGAGAGAGAGAGAGAGAGAGAGAGAGACCAACATGATAGACCAGTAGACAGACAGACAGACAGACAGACAGACAGACAGACAGGCAGGAGGAAGGGACGACTGAAAATATAATAGATATAAATACTTACATTAAATTCACACCCTTATCATTATTATTTATTATCTTTTCCTTACACACCTGTTTATCTACTCACCTCATTTACACCTCATTGACACCTTCACTTAACCTCATTTTCCTCACTTACAACCCCGCAGGAAATATATACATAACTAAACATTGAAAAAATATATACATACCAAAAATATATACCTCATACATAACGATACTGATAAGATTGAGGGAATTACTATCATTATCCTTCCACAAGTGATTGCATTCTCAGGTGTTCTTGAGTGCGAATTAGCGTGCGCGTGTGTGTGTGTGTGTGTGTGTGTGTGTGTGTGTGTGTGTGTGTGTGTGTGGGTGTGTGGGTGTGTTAATTACTGATAAATATTTTGACGTAGAGTGCGAAGTGAAGCGAAGAAGAAGAGGATATGAAGAGTTGAGTTATGTAATGTGTGTGTGTGTGTGTGTGTGTGTGTGTGTGTGTGTGTGTGTGTGTGTGTGTGTGTGTGTGTGTGTGTGTGTGTGTGAGCAGCGGTATAAACAGCTGTGGATGATTATTCGTTTTTCTTCTTAACTTTAGACTTAATCTGAGCTTGACGGATCCAGGCACGACCCAGTGAGAGAGAGAGAGAGAGAGAGAGAGCGAGAGAGAGAGAGAGAGAGAGAGAGAGAGAGAGAGAGAGAGAGAGAGAGAGAGTAATTGGCTATGGTTGGATGAAGAGAGAAGTCTGGGAGGAGGAAACGAGAAGGAAAAATATTGAGTTGGTTCGTCGTGAGGTTAGAAAAAATTAAGGAGGAATAAGATGGATTAATATTTAAATAGTGAGAGAGAGAGAGAGAGAGAGAGAGAGAGAGAGAGAGAGAGAGAGAGAGAGAGAGAGAGAGAGAGAGAGAGAGAGAGAAAAAAAAAAGTATATATATATATATATATATATATATATATATATATATATATATATACATATATATATATATATATATATATATATATATATATATATATATATATATATATATACATATATATATATATATATATATATATATATATATATATATATATATATATATACATATATATATATATATATATATATATATATATATATATATATATATATATATATATATATATATATATATATATATATATATATATATATATATATATATATATATATATATTTACAATAGTCTTTATTTCTTGGTGCCCCCCGGGGTAAATCCGCCACTGCAAGAACTGAAATGGGTGGGAAACGTTAGGTTAGGTTAGGTTAAGCTTTTCTTAATATTTCAATACAACTCATGAAAACTGGTACCAAGGTGTTCTCGGTCATGCTGATCACGAATCTGGAATCAATTTTGTCATTACTATACTATTTGGATTTTCCATTTTGTGGCCCGTAAATTCCACCAGAATTTAGGTCGAAAAAGTTTTTTCCCCTTTTACTACGTAAATATTAGTCTTATAGGAACATTGTATAGAAGTAAAGTTATGGACTTTGATAATGTCTATCTCATACTGAAATAATTTTTTCAACAACACTAATACTTATGAAGAAAATTGAAATTTTGTGAAAGATATTAATGTATAATACTTTACACTCCTACATCTATATTTACATTTCAATTCCATTTCACTATAGCTAAACAGAATGGGCGTTTCCTGTTCTTTCTTTTTTATTCAATACGATTTTTATGTAAACCCCATAATTTTCGAGTTATTTCAAAATATATGATTTATGTCACAAACTCTAAGGGTGTACCCTACAAAATTCCATGAAAATTTCCACACCTCTGAATCTCATGAAAATTGGTACAATGAGGTGTTCGGTCATGCTGAACACGAATCTGGACTTATTTTCCTGATTACTATAATATCAAACTGTATATCACCCTTGCTTGCCTTACAACAATAATGAAATAACCAATATTTAACTTTACTGGCTGATGCTGGTCTCCTATGACAAAAATACATAGAGATGACCTACCCTAAATCTACACAATATAACGTATCAATGTTATTTGGTAAATCCGGTAAATCCCAGTAAATCCACCACTGAAAAGGAGACGAAGGA
>JAXIVD010002311.1:10000-17500 GCA_036785275.1 Cancer borealis | reverse complement strand
CCTGAAATCAATGAAGTTCTGATATTGTTTTGAGGTTACGCTGAAGTTTTGCTGAAGTTATGAAAGACGAACCAAAGTCTTGCGTATTGACCAAGAGGCGCCACTGAAGCCTAACAAGTAGAAGCTTTTAAAGGGAGCCGAAACAAGGGCGGAGACGAGGCCAATGGACGCTGGGAGGGGGAGAGGGAGAGGGTGAGGGGAGAGGGAGAAAGAGAGGGGAAAAGGGAGAAAAAGAGGGGAAAAAAGAAGAAAGAGAGAAGGGTCAGGATTTCCAGGACATGTAAGGGAGGAAACAGTAATGAAACGAAAATGAAACTATCAAAATTATATAGAAAATGTGTATAAATTTGTGTGTGGTGAAGAATTGTGTTTAAATTGAGTAGCAAATGTGATGAGAACTTTGTTGAAACTTTGGTTAGAACATTGTGTGAGGGAGGGAGTGGTGGTGGTGGTGGTAGTAGTGGTGGTGGTGGTGGTGGTGGTGGTGGTGGTGGTGGTGGTGGTGGTGGTGAAGGGGAAGTGAAGTGAAGTGAGTGTCCTCGACGAAGAGCCTCATTTAATTATAGGAAAGACTTATTTATTTGGACAAGAGCTGACGTAACTCGAGATGGCCGGAAAACTATAAAGGAAGGAGGCTGTGTGTGTGTGTGTGTGTGTGTGTCTCTCTCTCTCTCTCTCTCTCTCTCTCTCTCTCTCTCTCTCTCTCTCTCTCTCTCTCTCTCTCTCTCTCTCTCTTTCCCCGTGTACCTCCTTGCACTTAGCGGAGAGACAAGGAGGAGCTGCCTTTACCTGTCAACCTGTGATAGATTAGAAGGAACACGCCCTAAATGACCCCTCTATCCTTCTCCTCCTCCTCCTCCTCTTCCTCCTCTTCCTCCTCTTCCTCCTGGCTGTCCACTGACCTCCCATCAACCATAAATATACATGATTTACAAATAGCAGACCAGTTTTATATATAGATCCAGCCTCTCCTTTTTTATATATATCAGTGGTAATGTGATGCGTGTAAATAGAATAATATTTAGATCGACGATGTGTGGCTGTTTTTATTTTTGTGTTTATGTGGCGATTGTTGAGTGAGATGGTGTGTGTGTGTGTGTGTGTGTGTGTGTGTGTGTGTGTGTGTGTGTGTGTGTGTGTGTGTGTGTGTGTGTGTGTGTGTGTGTGTGTGTGTGTATCCTTTTAATTGACTATTAGTAGTGTCTATTCAAAAACAAATTAGTTTATACCCTTTTAAGAGTACCTTTCGTAGTAGTAATTTAAACACTTTTTTTTTTTTTATACATAACCTAACCTTACCTGTGAAAATATAAGTAACACAACATCGATATAAATCTTACGAACTATATTCCTCCCATCTTGACCTTAACGATGAGAAGTTTTGAAGTTTTTGAAGTACTACATGGATGGGAGTGACCGTTAGAATTGGCGTTGATTGATCTTGTGCCATCAGTCTCTCTGCTACATCCTCGCACTGATGGCTGCTTGTACTCGAGGGAACATTTGCAAGTCTATGAAGCGTTGAACTAACAATTGGTGCTCGATGGACTTCAATGTGATGTTCCCTTGTGTGTTTGTCTTTGTGTTGTTGATGTTGATGGCATTAGTGAGTTAGTCTTTTGTTTTGTTTTGTTTTATTAACATTGATATCTAATTTGTTCTTATACGACAAAAAAAATTAATAGGATTACGATTTTTATTAGTTTTTTTGCGTGTAATTAATTGTAAATCAGAATATAAACACATTTTTAGAACGCTACGTACGCAAAAAAAAAAATTAAAACCTCTAAATTAACCTTGTTTTTTCATGTATTTAAGTATTTTCTATAATAACACAATATTAATTATAGTAAACTTTTTAAATCATTATGTTATTATACTTTACTCTACATAGTTTCCAAGGCTATAAAACGATGGAGAAGTATTTAGTAACTATTAAACAAAACTGGAAGGTAGTGGTGGTGGTGGTGGTGGTGGTGGTGGTGGTGGTGGTGGTAGTGGTGGTGGGAGGGCTTAGGCAATGCAAAGGAAAGGTCAGTAAACATAGCTAGCTGCTCAGTGCCACACTATGGTATTTCCTGAAGGAAGTGACGTGTGTGAATAGTGGCGTTATGTGGAGGAACGTGAAGTGAAGTGGTGTTGCGTTGAATGGACTCAAGCTTCACTTCACTTCACTTCCTTCCTTGTTTGTTTGGTAAGGTTTGTATCCGGTGCGTGTGGTGATGCCTTGGTATTTGGTGATATTATTGACTTGTTTTGTTTTTTTCATTGTTTTTTCGTGTTTATAGTGATTTTTTTTTTACTCGTTTTGTTTATTTTATTTTATTTATTATTATTTTTATTTTTTTGTGACTCGTTTGGTTGATAATATTTAGTTTTTCATTTATTTTGTGTGTTATTTGGTGATATTTTAGACTCGTTTTGTTAATAATCTTTACTTTCTCATCGTTTTTTTGTGTTATTGATGATATTTTCGATTCTTATTGTTAATCATCTATACTTTTCTTACACTTTTTCGTTTTATAAGTAATAGTAGAAACAAAAGAACTATAGGAAACTTTTAATCACATATTCAATTACTTATAAATATTCATCGTTATACAAACTATAACCTTGAGTGTATTTTTAAACCCAAGGGAGAAAATCAATATACATTAGGATCCCATAAGGTACCATAGACATTGATATAGAAAACGTGTAATCAGAGCAACACTTTCATCTTCAGCTTGACGAAAAATATATAGTAAAAAAAATGATTGATAAAAGAGAAGGAGTTAATGGAGCCCAAAATATGTTGTTTGCGTGGATGAAGCTCTAGCGGTTCGATGCTTCATGACGTTGGTCCGAAACTGTTTTGTTGACGAGCTTCATTGATTCAGAGCGAGGCGTCAGGTGAAGAGGACTAATTGATGGTCTGACAGGTGGACTGGCTGACTGGATAATAGATTGAGTAGAATTGAATTGAATGATTGACTGACTTACTGATTTATTAACTAACTGACTGATGTGTTGGTAGGCTAAATGACTGACTGACTGACTGACTGAATTCGTGAAGTTCTGATCGACTGACTGACTGACTGACTGACTGGAGCTAATGCATGAATAACTGTGAACTGACTGACTAATTGACTGAAAATCCTGTTCTGTGTATGATTATGTGTATGTGTGTATGTATGTGCGTGTGCTAATGGTTAAACAGGATCACGGATAGATAACATAGATAAGGGAGTCAGTAAGGAAGAGGAAAGACAAGGCACAGGGATTCGAACCGGTGATCTGGGTAGGAGGAGGAGACACGAAGAGTCACTTAGTCACTAATGCCTTGCCTCGTCCTTTCCTCCCGCTGGGGCACACTCAAGGCTTCCATCGAGTATTCAGTGGAGGAAAGACTAGAGAGGATTGTCATGTGAGAGAGAGAGAGAGAGAGAGAGAGAGAGAGAGAGAGAGAGAGAGAGAGAGAGAGAAAGAGAGAAAGAGAGAAAGAGGGAGAGAGAGAAAAAAAAAGAGAGAGAACAGAGGTGTTTTTTCAATGTTATCTGGACTCATCTTTACTACCTGAGTCACCTCTAAGGGTTTGGGAGGAGGCACTGTAGCGGCACCTTTTACCTTCCCTGTGCAGGTAATGTTAGTCAGTGTGACGATACACCTGTGACGTAACAACCAAAACACGATACTTGAACACCTGTTGAGAGAGAGAGAGAGAGAGAGAGAGAGAGAGAGAGAGAGAGAGAGAGAGAGAGAGAGAGAGAAAGAGAGATACAGGTGGGTGTTGACAGGCAACTTAATACTGTTTCCTCTAACACGTGATCCGACCAGTTGCTCCTTCCTTCCCCTCTTCCTCCTCCTCCTCTTCCTTTTCCTCCTCCTCCTCCTCCTCCTCCTCCTCCTCCTCCTCCTCCTCCTCCTCCTCCTCCTCCTCCTCCTCCTCCTCCTCCTCCTCCTCCTCCTCTTCTTCTTCTTCCTCTTCCTTCTCCCCTCTATTGTCTCTCCTTTCTCTGTTTCCTACTTTTTCACCTTTCTGTTTCGTCTTATTTTAACTTTCTTTTCATTAATCCAAATCTCGTTTTTATTTCTCCTCCTCCTCTTCCTCCTCCTCCTCCTCCTCTTCCTCTTCCTCTTCCTCTTCCTCCTCCTCCTCCTCCTCCTCGTTATTAGCATGTCCTTATTAATAATCAATTTGGGATAAAGGAAAAAAAACTTACTTTTCTTACAGAATTTGCAATATATATGAAAAAAAACATGATAAATAAGTATTGATGAAATGCCGAATTAATTACAATAGCTGTCAGTCATCTGTTGTAATTAATAATATGTTTTAGTTAAATTTCCTCATCGATAAATAAACGTATTTTTTTTAATGTTGAAAAGGATAGATAATATAGTTTGCGATCAAGTAATTGGAGGAATTTTAAGTTATAATGTATTTTACTGCAGCTAAAACAAGGATGGAAAATGGCTTATGTGTGGCTCAATTTGTGCTTTTCATTTGTGGCGGAATTTTGAGAAACTAGAAATGTGTAAACCTCATTTTTCACATATTCTTTATCTTATTTTTCCGTCGAATCAAAGGGATTAAACGGCCCTTCAGGGAGCTAACAAAGGATTCAACACTATGATTATGAGTTCAAGAATGTCATTTTACTAGAACTCTCTCACTAACACTAATAACAATGTCCGATAACAACAACAACGATAAAAAAAAAACTGAACACAACACAACCCAAACGTGATGATAAACTAGTGTGTCGTCCACTGTGAGGCTGAGAGACTAAGGGTTTAAGACACGAAGCAGAAGTTGTTCAGAAACCAGACACATCATTCATTCCTGCTGACAGTGGACACTCGACTAAGTAGGTGGTCGTGGTGAGACTGGGGTAACCTGGGGGAGGAGGGGATGAGGAATAGCTGGGGAGGCCTGTGAACTTGTGCTGGGGAAGGAGACAGAGACGGAGGGAGGGTGTAGTATGTAAGGTGACTGGTTTTCTTGGGTTATATGTGGTAGGGTGGGAAGGAGGGAGGGAGGTTTGGTGAAGTCCTGCCTCAGTGTGGTGGTCCTCGGGGTCGTTGGAGACAGGTAGAAGGCAGGTGGGAGGTAGGCATTTCCATACATAAATCAGCATCTAGCATGTATTATCTTAGCCTTGTGTGGAAGCCGACTGTGTGGCAAGTGGAAATTATATGTCAGTGACTCAGGTAATCAGATTTAGTGATGACAGGAAGGTATGGGATGGAAGGGGTTAGGAGGGGTAATGTGGTGAAAGTAAAGGGGAAGGGAAGGGAAGGATAGGTATTGTTTATGGCGTGGGAGTAGAGGCGTGTGTCTTTGTGTTGTATGAATGGTACTCTAACTATAAATCATCACTAATTACTTTCTTTTACTAATTCTTTTGTTTGTCTTTACAGGTGAGTTGATGTTCCTTGATGTTAACCCTTCAGCAGCCCCGCGTCTATCACAGGTAAAGGCGGTACACACCTCAACCTTTCCTCCAACCAGGTATATTTTTGTTTGTAAAATCTTCTCACTACTTTCTAATGACTTCAAAAAACTTTATATGCATTCTTTTTTAATTGTTGTTTACTACAGTGTCATTTGCCTGAAGCCACATTTTTACTTATCATAAATTTCTAATCAGGAATTCTGTCCCTAATATGTTTTCTGTTTATAATGGTTCTTAGAGTTGCACGGCACATCACAAAGTCTTCTTATAATGATGAGCTGCCGGTCACTACATAGTCTTGGGCTGGTTTGGGCTGGCTGGCTTGATAGGTTTTCTAGTGTCCTGTCAACTGTGGCTGGTGTTTAGGGCGGGCAAAGGGGTGTGGTTAGTGTATGCCTTCACACGCACGTTATTTTGCGTCTGGCAGCCAAGGATGAACACCAGTTAAGTTATTGTCGTCCAACACAAAAATGTAAAGAAAATGTATATAGGCTTTTGATATTTTGTTGATATAATCTTGTAATGAAAGTAATTATGAGTGTGATACGTTTTATATAAACGTAATTCCCTTTTTTACTAACGCTAGCTTTATAATTATGAAGGAAAATAAGATAAGGAATGCCTAGATAATGAATGCAAAGCGGATGAAGAAGTACATACAATAAAAGAGAATATTTAAACATTTCTATCATACATTCAGAAGAGGAGATTCTCAGCACAAACGTTTGCTTCTCGTTACAAGACGCGTTTGACTTTTGTGGAATGGAAGACAAATAGTTTCTCATGTTGTTGTTGGTCGTCTCGGCTTATACGAGTTTTGAAGTGCTTCGGTTGAAATTATGTCCAGATATGCAACACAGTCTTCCGTAGTTATTATTGTGGAAGGAATAAGACAAAAGAGATGGAAGGTATGTGAAAGTCAAGCGCCATTACCGCCATCAGAAGGACAGGTAATAATAAAAAGAAAAAAAAAAAAAATGTAAATAATGATACGTACGAATAAACTTTTGCATAATTCACCCAAAGTAGATATTAGCAGTGGAACATTTTACCTGTTCATTTATTTACTCATATATCTACTTGTTTATTACCATACTTATTTATTTCTTTGCTTGTTCTACTTATTTATTGAGGCGACGTGATGGTGGTGGTGGTGGTGGTGGTGGCGAGGGTTTCAGAGAGGCAGTCGAGCGGAAAATTCATTATAAACACGACGAGCAAAGCTTAATATTAACCCTTTGCCGTGGTGTGTGGAGGCAGGGCGGTGGTGGTAGTAGTGGTGTTAAGGGTGGTAATGGTCTCAGTAGCAGCGGTGGTCATGGTTCTTAAGGGTGATCCTCCTTCCTAACGCTGCTCAAACACTATAAACGTGATGGCATCCCTAAAGGTTGTGATCCTGGTGTGTTTGGTATCGAATTCCTCTGAACATGTTATCACTTTGGTTTGGAATTCTTAAAAGTAGTTACGAATATCTACTGAAATAATAATAATAATGGTAATAGTAATAATAATAATAATAATAGTGATAACTAAAACAAACTATGAAAATAATAATAATAATGGTAATAGTAATGATAATAATAATAATGATAACTAAAACAAACTATGAAAATTATATTAAAAAAACACCATAGTTTTCTTCATTTCTAGCTTCACTATTTTCTTTCAACCCCCCATTATTACTCCCTACCATCACCATTACAGCCTCCAACCACTCCATTATCATCTCTCACCCCCCATATCGCCCCCCCAAGGCAGGTGCACGGAGTAACAGGTGTTGGGAGGGCTGAGGAAACAACTAATACAGATGATTATAATGTGTAAGTAAATGTAGGAAAAAAGATTAGATTTGAAACTGGGTTATGGTAATTTTTTTGTATCAGATATTTGTGTGTGGAGTGTGATAGTGTGTGTTAGAGTGTGATAGTGTGTGTTAGAGTGAGGTAATTAGTTAGAATAGATGTGTCGATGTTGTAAGTCTTCTTCGCCTGTTGATGTAGGAAGATAAATGTCGATAGATGGATACATAACGAATAGAGGAATAAGAGTAAAGTGATAATGG
>JAXIVD010002311.1:5000-7500 GCA_036785275.1 Cancer borealis | reverse complement strand
ATCCCCCTCTCCTCTCCCTCCCTCCAACCTCGCCTCCGCCACGTTTCCCTCACCATCGCTCACATCACCTCACTGTCCGCCCGCCCGCTGCTCGTATTGATCGACTCACCTGAGGGAAGGAGAGGAGAGGGAGGGACAGGTGGGTGCAGGTTAGGATACTGAACCTCGCCACTAATAAGGGTTTAGGACTCCTTGACTGATATCCTTTCTATGTCTGCTTGGTGACAGCTACAGAAGGGGAGGTGAGGTGAGGTGAGGGGACTCTCTCTTTCTTTCTATGTAGTGTTGGTGTAGGTGAAGGGATGAGGTTGGTTGGTTCCCTCTCTTAGCGTGATGAGACTATACCTGCCAAGCTTAATACTACTCTTAGGTTGTTTTATTCTCTTTTCTATTATGTTATGTTACGTTCTGTTCTCGTTGTGGTGGAATTTTTTTTTTTTAATTATATCGATTTTTTTTTTTTCTCTCACCTTTCCCCTCTTCACGAGTTTTCCAAAGACCAACTTTACCTCCCGTGTCAAAATGATGACGTCCTCTGAGGCTGTGAGGGGATTAAGGACCTTTCCTCCTCCTCCTCCTCCTCCTCCTCCTCCTCCTCCTCCTCCTCCTCCTCCTCCTCCTCCTCCTCCTCCTCCTCCTCCTCCTTCTCTTCCTCCTCCTCTCACAGTCGCCTTACCCTGAAAAGTCCATAGGGAAACGACGCCTTATTTTTGTTCTTATCTGGTTAGAATCACGTTAGTAACTGTGTGTGTGTGTGTGTGTGTGTGTGTGTGTGTGTGTGTGTGTGTGTGTGTGTGTGTGTGTGTAAGTGTGTGTGTAAGTGTGTGTGTGCGTGTGCATAAAACTTGACACTTATCTATTTCAAAATAATCACTTGACATGACCGTCCGGCACACTTTCCTCTGTATGGATTACTTACACTGAAAGGGTAATGGATGTTAGGAAGGAGATTACAGTATTTCGAAAGGCGAGTGAGGCGAAGAAGAAGAAGAAGAAGAAAAGAAGAAGAAGAAGAAAAATGAGAAAGATGAGTAGAAGACAAAGAAGGACGAGAAGCAAAAGATGAAAAAGAAGAGGAGATAGTCCATACAAAATCATGCACTACACATATTTACAACTATTACTCTTCCTCCACTACTCTACCATCAGACATTCAGGTGTTCTTAGGTAATTAACAAGGTAAAGCCAATATCTATGTCCTAATACAGGTTATACTATAGCGAGGCAAGGGTGAGGGGAGGGAAGGATCCTCAATAGTATGTTACTCTAGGAATGGGAGTAAGGGAAGGTAAGGTAAGGTAAGGTAAGGTAAGGTGTTAGGAGGTAGAGTTAAAGGCAGGTCCCAGGTAGCTCAGGTGTGTCTCAGGGAAGCATCACCTTTCCAAGACAGGTATAATTAGTTTGGGAGAGAATAGGAGACTCGATAAGTTTTCTTTACCTTTCTTCTCCTCCTCCTTCTTCGTTTTTTTTTTTTTTTTTTTTTTTTTTTGCCTATGTGTGGTTTTTCTCTTTTCTTTCTTTCATATTTCTCTTTTCTTTTCTTTCTTTTTTTTCCTTTTCTTCTCTATCTTTCTTTTTTTTTTTTTCTTTCTCACTGTCTTTTGGGTTTCATATAATTACTATTAGTAGTAGTAATAGGAGGAGGAAGACACAAGAGGAAGAGGAAGAGGAGAGGAGGAAGAGGAGAAATTTAAAAAATTATAATAACATTGATATAAATTGTTAGTTAAGTTGTGGGTTTAAGTACGTGATGATACAATGCACACACACACACACACACACACACACACACACACACACACACACACACACACACACACACACACACACACACACACACACACATACACACACACACACACACACACACGCACAGGGTTTTATAGGTTACAAAGGGAATACATAACCTTTGACCTTCAGTAAGTTTATAATGTTGAGTGTGTGTGAAACTCAGCCACTCAGTCCAATGGTGTTTGTTTAATGGGTCGTTAGAGTGAGAGATTTTGTTTAGTGTTTGATGTTTTGTTTTGTTTTGATGCCAAGACTCCAGTTGTTGTTTGTTTTGGTTGTCATAATGTTTATTTTTTTAATGTTTTTATTATACTTAAAAATTTGTTTATATGTTTAATGTGATGTATATTTTCAAACGACGTAATTTTGTTTCTTTCTTGTTCCCTCGAAAAACTTTTATCAACAACTTTTTTTGGGGGGTGACGGATGAAGTCTGGTTTATATTTTGTTTATTTATTTATTCATTTATTTATTTATGCAGTGGTTACAAAATTGAAAATGTGAAAACCTAAAATTATTGTCCCTGTATATTATGACCTGTTTGTCAAGATTTATCCAATATTCTTGTTCTCTCCTTCCTCTCACTTGACTTGAAGATGCAATGATGATGAATAATGTAAAGTGTTGACCAAAAAAGGATAAAGTAATATATATTAAAACAGTGAAGAGCAGTTTATTGTGTGGATTTAATTCTTATTTCGTCTGAAGT
>JAXIVD010002310.1:57500-62896 GCA_036785275.1 Cancer borealis | reverse complement strand
AGGGAGGGAAGGAGGGAAGGAGGGAAAATCTGACCTTGCTATTATGTCATCCACTCTCTCTCTCTCTCTCTCTCTCTCTCTCTGTCTCTCTCTCTCTCTCTCTCTCTCTCTCTCTCTCTCTCTCTCTCTCTCTCTCTCTCTCTCTCTCTCTCTCACATAGAAAGAGATAATCACCCTCTTTTATTTGCTCTAAAAACGTGAGTTGGATGCGTGAGGTTAGGTTTTAAGGGAGGCTATGATAGAAGGTCACAGAGGAGATCACGAGGTCAAAGTAGGTCAAGAGGTCAGCTGTGTGTTTACTTAGGTGACTCTTGCCTCTTCCTGGGTCACGGGGAGAGGTCACAGGTCAATGTTAGGTCATGTGTGTGTGTGTGTGTGTGTGTGTGTGTGTGTGTGTGTGTGTGTGTGTGTGTGTGTGTGTGTGTGTGTGTCCCTCTCTCTCTTTCTCTCCAACCACACTGACCGACATTTTACCTCCACACAACGGAGGAAACTATCTCTCCGTTACCTCCGTCCATCTAATTTATTTCCCTCTCTCTCTCTCTCTCTCTCTCTCTCTCTCTCTCTCTCTCTCTCTCTCTCTCTCTCTCTCTCTCTCTCTCTCTCTCTATCTATCTATCTATTCTCTTCTCTTCCTTTATTTCTTCGTCTATTCCATCCATTTCATTTTTCTTTTTCGTAATAATACAACTTTTGATATATACGTAAAATGTGATTACGTTAAATTAGGTGCATTGCTATTATTTTACATCTTCACCTGAACGCTCTAGAGAATTCATGGTTATATTTTGACATTAACTGATGTATTTTGCGAAGGTTTTCATAATAACATTTCCGTTGCAAATTGTTAGTTTGTGAGATAGTCAATGTTTTCTGTGAGACCTTCTCTTCGAAAAGTAAAGTTGTTATTTTGTCAATGTAGGTTAAGGTTTGGTTATGTTAGGTTACCTTTTGTTAAGTTTAAGTTAGTATAGAAAATATTAAATGTTCTCTATGACCAAAAGTAGGGAGATGGACGAGGTGCAGATGCCATTTTATTTCGTAAACAGACGCCATTACGGTGAAGATGTAAAATTTGACCGGTGATTATTTCATTGTATCCGCGGTGTGTGTGTGTGTGTGTGTGTGTGTGTGTGTGTGTGTGTGTGTGTGGTAAACGCGAAAACCACACAAGAAAAGGCCTCCAGCAGACACGTACACACACACACACCTTCACTGCTAAACATACATTCACACTTTTTCTACGTACACAGGGCAATCATGTGCGCAATTAAACACTATACATGAGAGAGAGAGAGAGAGAGAGAGAGAGAGAGAGAGAGAGAGAGAGAGAGAGAGAGAGAGAGAGAGAGAGAGAGAGAGAGAGAGAGAGAGATAATGATAAGCACAACCTCCCTCCCTTGCCCTCAAACGAAGTAAGGTCACAGTAATTACCTATTTCACGGCCTCCCTCAACCTTCTCCTCCTCTTCACCGCCTTCTGCAGGTACCTCGAGGCGTCCTTTATGTTCGGTGAAGGCGGCGTCACCCTCACAGCCACGCTTCAGGCAGAAAACACTTAATTATAGACATGTCGATCGCCATTCTCCCTCGCCCTCATCGCCAGACGCTGACTTAGTCTTCTGATTGGCTGTGACGTTACGGAATCCCTCGACGCTGATTGGCTCCCCTTAAGTACATTGTTAACTATGATAATTGGTTGTAAAGAGTTTAATTAATGTTTAGTGATGTTATTATCTAGTTTTTTTTTGTTAATAAATGAGTTTTTTGGTGATTTTTAGTTTTTTTGATAATTAAGGTGATATATTTTTTGTTTTTTTGATAATTACGGTGATATATTTTTTGTAAGAACATAAGAAATGGGGAAAAGGAGGTGGTGGTGGTGGTATATAGGTATTATTTTTTAGCATATATATCCCCTCATTGTTATTATAATTATTTAATGAATGGTTGTCGTCTTAATAGTTATGGTTATGAAAGGGAACAGAAAATGTGTTCACTTAACCACAAACTCGAGAAGAATTATTTACTATTACGTATTATTTCACCGACCTTGAAAATACACTCATGATTTTCTTTTCTGTTGTTAGTATTTTTTCATTTATAAGGATAATAAAAAGTGTAGATAAATATTGTACTTCATTTAAGAATTATAAACTATTTTTTTACATTTTTCTTTATATTCCAATTTGCAAAAAGATGTGGTCATGAAATGTACTTTTTTTTCTTTTAAAACTTACGGAGAGAGAGAGAGAGAGAGAGAGAGAGAGGAGAGAGAGAGAGAGAGAGAGAGAGAGAGAGAGAGAGAGAGAGAGAGAGAGAGAGAGAGAGAGAGAGAGAGAGAGAGAGAGAATCATCATCATTAGCATTCACGTCAACATTTCATTTTAACAAGAAAATCAAATTAAAATACTAAAATCCGTATCTTAGAAAAAACACAATAATTCAAATTGATTTCATTATTTTTTTTTTTCCATTTTTCTTCTTCTTTTTAACTATGTACAAAGGTCCCTCTTGCTCTCACAAATGGAATCAATCAAAAATACTCAATATCAAATAATAAAAAAATAAAAAAAAATAAAAAAATCACTTCCAGTTTCACGATAGAAAAAATAATAAAAAATAATAAAATAAAAAAATATTCGTTTTCTTTGCCACAGAAAACGAAGATGTGGAGAGGAGGAGAGGATGTTTGTACTCAAGCTGCACGGAGGAGAAGGAGGAAGGGGAAGGAGAAGAGGAGGGGGAGGAGGGAGGAGGGAGGAGGGAGGAGGAGGAGGAGGAGGAGGAGGGAAAAAAATTATACATACTGGCAACCAATAATATTAATAATCATAATAATAATAATAATCACATATTAACGTTCAACTTAACAAAACAAAAAACTAAAAATAAAAATAAACAAAACTACGTCTCACTCTTAAGCAACACAAAAAAAAAAAATAAATAAAATAAAATAAAATAAAAATAAATAAAATAAATTGTGTTGCGTCCAGAATAATGATAAACAAAACACCATCATTGTATTGCATTGTACTTCCTATGCAACACAAACACAAACACAAACACTCATTATCTTACGCTATAATAACCTTTTAAAAGCAACTCAAACACACGCAACACACCTCAAGATAGTGTTACGCATTACTCACACACACACACACACACACACACCTCCCATCCATGTGTCACAGCTCGCAACACACACACCCATACACACACGCACACTTTATTGACTTGTATTGTATTATAACACCACAAACACACACACACACACGTACACACACACACACGCGCACACCCTACAGCAGCATGTCCAGTTCATCTCTGCTGTACACATTATTCCCAGTGTTGTTGATGCGCGGGTAACCTGCTACTAGGGCGTCTTGAGCCCCTATATAAAGGTTATTGTAGATCTTCCAATAAACGTCGCGAACTTTCCTGGCTGGGTGGAAGAGGCCTTGAAGTACGTATTGTAGGATCTATAGGAGAGAAGAGAGGATTAGATTAGATTAGGTTAGGTTAGGTTTAGTTAAGTTATTTTAGTTTATGTTTGATTAGGTTAAGTTAGGTTATGAGTGTGTGTGTATGTGTGTGTCTATGTAGTTTCTGAGGTTAGGTTAGGTTAGGTTATGTGTGTGTGTGTTGTGTGTATGTACGTAGTTTCTGAGGTTAGGTTATGTGTGTACGTACCTTCTGTGGTCCTAGAGCCACCCTCAGGCCTTCAATACTGTCCATGAATGCTTGTACCAGGTGAGGTGATGTTTCAAATATGTTCGGCCACACATAATTGAGCAGATGTATCATAGCGTCCTCACACCCAAAGCCGTAGACACCAATAGCCATGTGTTTAATAGCCGCACATGCCGTCTGTCTGTGCACCAAATCTCTATCCATGAGCGCATCTTCCAGTAGGGATGTGACAGCGTATATGTAGTCCTTCCCCATCTCTCCTATGTATTCAAACAGGAAGGAGAGAGATTTCAGTACACCGTTTTGTACATTAAGTTCTGGTACGCGGTATTCGTTCATGAGTCCCGGCAGCACGGTGAAGGGGGAGCAGGTCTCGGCTACGATGGCGATGGCAACGGTAGTGCACACCCTGTTCTGCCGTTCCTGTACTTTGAGGTTGTTAAGTAGAGTGGCTAGTACGTCGTGGGGTCCAATGGCCTTGGCGATGTAACCAAAGGTGTTGACGGTGGCCCTGCGGATGGCCTTTTTGTGTGCCTTAAGGAGTTCTAGGAGTTCAAAACAGATCCTCATCCACTCCCTTGGACTGACGTACTCTGGGCCGCGGTCAGCTATGCGGCCGACCAGGTCAATACAGTTCTCCTGTACCTTCTCGTGTCTGTTCTTGAGGATGGGTGTGAGGCGGGGCAGCAGGTCCTTGATGGGCGGGTTCATCTTGTGCATTCCTATCACGTTGACGATGCCCTTGAGTGCCCCCAGGATGGAGCCCAGCACCTCGGGGTACTCCTCCCCCAGGTACTCATACAGCACCACGCCCAGGTGACCCATCAGCTTCTCCTCCTGGCACGTCTTCATGACCACGGCGATGCGTGAGATGAGGTCGGCCGCCTGCTGCCTCACCTTGGCAGACTTGTTGTTGAGCCGCCACAGGATGGTGCCACAGATCTGGGGGAGGTAGGCCTTCACCCTGGAGCCAAGGGCGTTGACAATGGTGCCAAAACCATTCAGCATCACCACGTCCTCGGTGGTCTGCTCCTGGAAGGCATACAGGATGCCGTCAATCAGCTGTTCCTCCAGCCGGGAGTCTATGTCAGCTGCACCCAGGTTGGCCATGATCTTCTCTATGGTCTCCATCACCATCTTGCGGTACTGTTCATTCTCGTCCTTGAGGTCGTCCACGATGCGGTTCACAATCTCTGATGTGCCCACCTTGTTTGCAATCTCCACCGTGGTGTCCACCAGCTGGCGGTAGTTGCGGCGGTCCAGGGCCATGCGGTGGTTCCAGAAGTGTTTGAAGAAGTGTGGCAGGATCTCCTCCTTGATGTAGCCGGGCTCCACACCGTCCGTGGCGCAGCACTGCTTCACCACCTTCAACACTATCTTCTTCATCTCCTCGTCGGGACTCTGGAACTCTCGGATCAGGATGAGCATCACCTCCCGGGTGTAGTAGTCAGCGTACTCACCGTCCATCAGGGGGATCAGGTACCCGATGGCCTTCAGGAAGGCTGCCAGGCCCTTACCACGGTGCTGACGGATGCCTCGCCACAGTGGCTTGAGCACGGAGTCAAAACTCTCAATGCCGTAGGGTGTTGCAGCCTCTGCCAAGGCGGCCAGGGCCAGGGCAGTGATGGTGCGCACCTTCTGCTGTTCATCCACCAGCCCGTGTTCAATGATCTCCACCAGGGAACGCAGATGTGGCAGGATGGC
>JAXIVD010002310.1:42500-52500 GCA_036785275.1 Cancer borealis | reverse complement strand
AAACCTTTATTTTTATTTGACATATTCTCTCTCTTTCATTAACTCTCTCTCTCTTTTTCTTTCTTTATTTGCTCTCTCTCTCTTGCTTTGCTTAGCTCTGTGTGTGTGTGTGTGTATATATGTGTGTGTGTGATGTAGGCTGAAACCTTATACGTACATGACTGTCTGCCTGCCTGACTGACTGAATGTATGTATGTATGTAATAAAAATAAATAAAAATAAATGAATAAATATATATATATATAAAAAAAAAAATTAATACAATACAATTCTATCAGTAAATACAATGATTTTTTTTTTTTTTATTAATTTTTTTTTTGTATTGTATTATGAAAATTTTTTTTTTTTTTTTTTTTAAATATATATAATGGATCAAATTTTTTTTTAATTGGGAGTTTTTTTTTCTCCTCTTCTTCCTCCTCCTCCTCCTCTTACATATATGATAAAAGACAATGGGCATTCACTCCACACGCACACAACGACGTGCGGCCAACCCCTACGCACACACACACACACGCACACAAAAACGCACACCGCAAAAAAATAAATAAATAAAAAAACCACGAAAAAAATAAACAGATTTTGACCGCTAAAAAATTTTCCCCACCATTAAATAAATTCCGTTTAGGGTGCGTTACAGGGTGTGTTTAGGGGTGCGTCGGGGGTGCCCACACACCGCACACAGCCACATGAATAAGCAGCGACACACTCTGCATGATATATAAAAAACTCTGGGGGGGGCGAGGGTGTGGGGGGGGAGGGGGAGGGTGACGGGGGGAGGGGAGGGGCCGTCACCTACCGTCAGCGAAGGGGTCCACTCGCTCCGGGGAAATGACTTGCATGATGCGTCGGGCTCTGTACTCATCCTCCCTGTCGGCGATGGTTGGCCGCTTGTACTGGGCCATCGGGTCATGATCTTTGTCCACCTGGGGGTATAGTCGGGGTTAGGGGGGGGCGGGTGTGACTTGGAAGGGGGTTAAGAGGTGTGGGCATGACTTGAAGGGGCGGTAAGAGAGGCATAGTGGGGTTAGGAAGGCCGGGCATAGTTTAAAAGGGGGATGAATATTATATAGATACATTGGATTTAATATAGATATCTTCACCTATCCATTTCTACTTCCACGCGCACACACACAGGTACACACACACACGCACACACTCACAGGTACACACACACAGGTACACACACACACACACGCGCACACACTCACCAGTTCATTGAGAAATAGTTGAGGTGCTGTGTAGTTTCCGCCTTTTTTCCCTATTGTTGTCCCTCCATCGTCCTCCTCCTCCTACACACACACACACACACACACACACACACACACACACACACACACACACACACACAAGGGAAGAAGATATTGTATTAGTATGTAGAACTAGAATACATACACACACACACAATAATATAGTAACACATACACACACATATATATATACATACACAAGGAAGAGTATTGTATTTGAATGTAATATAACAAGAATACAATTACATACATATATATATACGTACACACACTCTCAAAAACTTTAACACACACACACACACACACATACTTACATCCAGGTCGTCCACACCAATAGACTCCACGTAATTTGCATATTTATTTCCATTCGAGTTGTCATAAATATCACTGTCAAAATACCCTCCTCCGTCCAACCTCACTCTCTCCCCCTCCTTCGCTCCTCCTCCTCCACCTCCTCCTCCACCTCCTCCTCCTTCTCCTTCTTCATCTCCTCCTCCCCCTGGTTGAAGTAAGGCACCATTTTTCAATCCTGCCTTCCTGTTCTGTATCTCTTGTATGTGCGCTTCCAAATCTGTGTGCGGAAAATTGGTGTTAGTATACGTACATGTGTGGGTTATGTATATTTGTAAGATATAGTTAGTGTACGTACATGTGTGTATATATAAGAGGTGGTTATACGCATATATACGTACATGTAAATGGTTAGTATACGTACATGTGTGTATGTATATGCGCATACATGTATTTATGAGATATGGTTAGTTTACGCACATATTTATATATATACGTACAGATAGATAGATACATACATAAGGTCTCTGTGTGCGTTTAATATAATGTCAACAATTTCAAACTAAACATAATAATAATAATGATAATAATAATAATAATAATAATGATAATATTCTACTAATTATTACAATCACATAAGGGTAATTTAACCTAACTTTCCTAATATAACTAACCTTTACTGACCCATCAATATAATTAGTCAAAATTAATAAAGCCTAATTGCTTATAATTAAGTTAGGGTCACTTAGCCTCTATAATAAACCTAATTAATGTATTGTAGATAATTATGAGTTTAAATTAATATATTGTAATCAAATTTGAGTTTAAGTTAATATATTGTCGATAATTATGTGTTAAATTAATATATTTTAACCTTAAGTAAGATTAATTGTCAATATAATCTAACAATAAATAATTACCGTAGAATCATTATCATTATTATTAGTTACGAGTTAATTAGTGTCAATTAACATAATATAAACATAAATAAGGTTAATTATGCTATAAATACACTTAAAATTACCTTGAAATAAATAAATAAATGTTAAATTATTTCCATTCCCTTCTCCTTAAGCCTTATTTTACCTTTATCTGACCTTACCTGACCTTCCCTACACCACTAAGGTCACATAAGGTCACCTACACACACGTAAGGTCACACACACTAGGCCTAATTACCCTGCTATAGGCTGTGACCTTAATTATGCTATTATTTCACACCATGATTACTCCCCCCAGCACCGACCGTAATATTGAAACTCTTATATCTTGTTAATTAAGAGTATTTCATTAATTATACTAAGGTCATTAGGTGTGGTAGTTGTCCAGGTGTTAATGAGTGTAATTATAGGTGTGTGGAAGGTGTAAAAAGGCGGGAAAATGGTAATTAGTTTGTCTTACCTTCAGTTGTGAATTTCCTGGCGGCCATTTTTGTTTATACTTTGCTATCGATTTTGAGGAGTAATATTCCTAACTTTTTTGTTTAGTTATTTCTTACGTTTTTTTTTAATATAAAATGTTATAGAAAAATATGTTTTGTTTATATATAAGTTTTTTGAGACGTGGGAAGCCTTAGTTGTTTATATATATCAAGTTTAATATGTTTGTTATTCTCTATTTACTTATTTTGATCTATTTGGGGTTGTTATTATGGTTTATTTATTCATTATTGTTTATTTAGTTATTTGTTTACTATATGTTTGTTCACGTATTACTAGTATTTTGGTATAAACGTTTGTTTGGTCTGTCTACGTATCAGAAATGTTTTTAGTGCTATATTATGAAATGTCTTATTATTGTTATTTAATGCCACTAGTTATGGAAAAAGATAAATAAAAATAGTATATGCTTTCTAACAATACTTAATACATTAGTTAGTAGATAATAGTTGTAGCAAATAGACATAAGAGATCTTTACCAAATCTGAAAAAAAAAAACATTAATTCTCACTAAAAAGTAAACTCAGACATACATCAATCATCAGAATCAATAAATCATAAATGAAAACACAAGTAAAGTATATCAAAACACCTAAATATAGATAAACAAAACAAAATAAAAATAAATTTGCGCTTCCTCCTCCTCTTCCTCAACGTCTAATCAAACAAAAAACACATGAAAAACAACCAAAATATAAACAAAATCAATCTAAATAAATAATAAACAAATAAAAACGACAATAAACCAACTAAAACCCATTAAAATCAGATAAAATAATACAAAATAAATATAGGCACCCACCTCCTCCTCCTCTGCTACACTTCCTCCTCGTGGGTAAAGTCTGTCCTCCGGTTCAGCGCTGATTTTTCGTAATTAACTCGACCGGGGAAGCAAGGTGAGACTCCACACTTAACACACATAACAATAACACCTTAAGGAATAAATAGAAATACATAAACACCTGAAAATAGTTATAGATATAGTGTAATATGAGGTTTGAATACACGTGGGGATGGAAAGCGCGGGAGATGAAGGTAGACTATGTTTATTGTTATTATTATTATTATTTTTGTTTTAGATGGCGTCTATGTATGATAAAGGCGATATGAAGAGTGGGATGATGGATGACGGTGCTCCCATCCACCGCATCCGTATCACCTTGACATCCAGCAACGTTAAGTCACTCGAGAAAGGTAAGAATGGATGATTGACTGACTGGGTGGATGATGGGGAAAAGTGATTAATGGTGATGCACTATATTTTTTTTCTACTTTTTATATTATTTTATCTATTTATGTTTTGTTTTTATATATATTTTAAGATTGATATACTTGAATAACTTATTTTTTCGTCTATAAACTAACTATATTACTACTATTACTGCTTCAACTACTACTACGAATAATAATACTTACATTAGCTTGTCATAGAATTAAGGAAACCACCATTACTATTATTACTACTATTTTTATCTACTACTACAACTACCACCATTATTACTACTACTACCGTTACTTCCATTATTACTACTACTACTTCCACTATTACTACTACTACTTCTTCCACTATTACTACTACTATTTCTTCCACTATTACTACTACTACTACTACTGACAAGACAAGACTGGTACTTCTACTATTATTACAACCGCTACTGCTACTTCCACTATTATTACCACTACTACTACACCACCACTACTACTACCACCACCACCACCACTCCTAACCTTCCTTCCCCCCGTAGTCTGCTCCGAGCTGGTCCGCGGCGCCAAGGACAAGCAGCTGAAGGTGAAAGGCCCCGTCCGCATGCCTACCAAGACACTTAGGATCACAACACGCAAGACGCCCTGTGGTGAAGGATCGAAAACCTGGGATCGCTTCCAGATGAGGATTCACAAGCGTGTTATTGACCTTCACTCACCTTCAGAGATCGTAAAACAGATCACAAGTATTAGTATTGAACCCGATGTTGATGTTGAGGTGACCATCGCTGAGTGAGGTTGAAATTGATGGTGATTAGAGTGGCGGTGTTGTTTATGTTAATGGTCTCCGAGGTGCGTTAATTGATGTATTTGAGGAGGTGTTAATATATACTTGTCGCGCTCTTGTGGTGTGGTTTGATTTATTCTTGTTTGGGGTGGTTCTTGTGCCCCGCCATGTTGTTGTTGTTGCTGATGATTTAAGAAAACGTATAATTCTTAATAATAAATCCGAAAAAACGTATAAATAAATAAAATAAAATAAAAAATATTGAAATAACTTAGAAAATAATGAAAAATAATAATAAAAAATGACCCAATAATAATAATAAAAAAACGCATAATTCTTAATAATAAACCCTAAAAAAAAAACGCATAAATAAAATTAAATAAAAAATAACTTAGAAAATAATGATTAAAAAAAAAAAAAATTATTATTATAAAAAAAAAAAACGAAATAACTTGGAAAATAATGAAAAATAATAAATAAAAAATGGAAAAAAAGAAAAAAAAAAAAAAAAAAAAAAAAAAAAAAACTAAGAAAATAATGAAAAAATAAATAAATAAATAAATAATAATAATAATAATAAAAAACAACCGTATCAACAAACCCTAACAAGGCATAAACACACAGTAGTTAATGAAGCTTTAATAGTCATTTGGCCGCCTTTATAAACATACAATTTTTTCAGGATAAAAATTGGGCAATTGACTAGTAGTAATTAGGAGTGATTAAGTGTCCAATACATGACGTTAATTAAAAAGCATAGTAGTACAGCCTAATTAATTCATCCTGGAAACGGAAGAAGATAACAATTACAAGATCATTAATGCATATAAACAAGTGGAGGGAGGAGGAAGAGAGAGAAGAGAAGAGGAGGAGGAGGAAGAAGAGAGAAGGGAGGAGGAAGAAAACAGAGAGAGAGAAAGGAGGAGGAGGAGGAAGAGAGAGAGATAGAAGAGATGAATAATAACAAGAAAAGAAGAATAAAGAGAGAGAGAGAGAGAAAGAGAGAGAGAGAGAGAGAGAGAGAGAGAGAGAGAGAGAATAGATAGATAGAATAATAACAATCTAAGATATAACCTAACCTAAGATGAAAGGTAACCAGTATATATATATATGGCAAGTATTATAACTCAGCATCATTGTCCTTGAAACACACACACACGAGTACGTACACACACACACGAGTACGTACACACACACGCGCACGTACACACACACCAGCAGCAGCAGCAGCAGCAGCAGGCAGACTTCATAACAATGTCTCGGTACAATATATTCTCTTGGTCCCGTATTCATTGTTTTTATACACGGTTTTATATTATTTATATTTATTTTAATTAATTTATTTATTTCGTTTTATTTTTTTTTGTTTATTTTATTTATTTTGTCTTAATTTTTTCGTTTTCTAATTTATTTTATTTTTTTTCTTTTTCTTTTATTTTTCTTTTTCTTTTATTTCTTATTTCCTTCTTTTTTTTTTTCTTCTTTCTTTATTTTTAATTTAATTTCTTTTTCTTTTCGGTTTTATTTATTTATTGATTAATTTATTTCTATTCCGTGTTTTATCAATATATTTTTTTTCTGAGCCGTTTATTTCACTATTTAGGGTTTTTTTCTCTTTCTTTTTCTTCCTCTCTCTCTCTCTTTCTTTCTTTTCTTTCTCTTTTTTTTTTTTCTCTTTCTTTTTCTTCCTCTCTCTCTCTTTCTTTCTTTTCTTTTTCTCTTTCTTTCTCTCTCTCTCTCTCTCTTTCTTACTTTTCTTTATATATTTTTTTATTTCTTATCTTACATGATTATCATTTTCCATCTTTTGGATATATAAAAAAAAAACACATTTTCTCACTTTCACGACTAAATCACAATCATTCCTTCACTTTCACAATTATAAGCACACAGGAAGATGACCTAACCTGACCTGACCTAACCTAACCTGACCTGACCTAACCTAAACTAATCTAATCTCACCTAACCTAATATAAGCTAAGCTAAGCTAACCTAACCTAACCTAACCTGACCTGACCTGACCTAACCTAACCTCACCTCACCTAACATAAGCTAACCTAACCTCACCTAACCTAACCTCACCTAACATAAGCTAACCTAACCTAATCTAATCTAATCTAATCTAACCTAACCTAACCTAATCTAACCTAACCTGACCTAACCTAACACAACCTAACCTAACCTAATCTAACCTAACCTAACCTAATCTAACCTAACCTAACCTAACCTAACCTAACCCAACCTAACCTAACCTAACCTAACCTAAAATAACCTCACCTAACCTAACCTAACCTAACCTAAGCTAACACAACCTAACCTAACCTAATCTAACCTAACCTAACCTAACCTAACCCAACCTAACCTAATCTAACCTAACCTAACCTAACTTTACCTAACCTACCTATTAAGCAAAAATTTTAATCATGATATAAATTAATAGAAAAACTAATACATTTTAATTAATCTATATAAACGTTCCAATCTCCCGCAGTAAATAATTTAGACAGAAATCTCTCTCTCTCTCTTTTTTTTTTTACTGACAAACAATTATTTATATACACAAAAAAAACAAAAAAAATAATTGAACTTAGATGCAAATTTAAGTATAAAAAATTACATCGTCTGTTTCTGAGTTTCCCAAAAAATCTTTCACATTAATTTTTTTTCTGATCTTGCCCAGAAAATGAAAAAAAAACTGAACGAAACTGAACGAAAATTAACAATAATGAAAGAATTAATTTAAATATTGCATTAATTCCTCTTGTGTTTACTTATATGAAATTGTCAAGGCCACTACACACACACACACACACACACACAACCTTCCTAACTGCACAAATTATCACATTAAAAAAAAAAATAAATGATTAAACCTAAACAAACATTAATAGAATAGATGTTACAATTCTTATACACACACACACACACGCGCGCACACACACACACACACATTGCCGTCCACTAAATAATTTCAAAGCGAGCGAGAAAAATGAGCCGTGTATGTATGTGTGCGTGTTATTTTCTATGTACGTTATTATTATTTTTTATTTTATTTTACAAGCCATGATGTATGTACGTATGTATGTATGTATGTGTGTTACTATATACATAATGATAGTTTAGGTTATGTTATGTATGTTTATGACTTGGTGTATGTACATGAATGAGAGGTGTGTGCGTATATACGTGTGTGTGTACGTTTATAGACAGTGCTTCCTCCTGTGTATGTATGTATGTGTGTGTGTGTGTTGATATGAGTGTATGTGTATGTGTGTGTGTGTGTGTTTACTTCTCAAAATAAGCCATTACTACTACTATAATTATACTGTTTTAGCCATACATACACACATACACGCACACACACACACACATACACACACACACACACACACATACGCACACACACACACACACCAAGAAAGGAAGTTTTTTTTTCAATTCTGACACTAGTTTTAAATGTATTGATTGATGTGTGTGTGTGTGTGTGTGTGACAATTACACACACACACACACACACACTAATAACTAGAGGATGGAATGCATAGATGTGTGTGTGTGTGTGCGTGTGTGTGTGTGTACGCGATGGATGGTACGAAAGTCAAACGTAGTGTAATCTAAACACACAAACAAACACGAAATAAAGCAAGCAAGCAAAACACACACACACACACACACACACGCACGCACTTATCACACATATACGCACACACACTTGCCTCTCCAAACACACACACGCATAACTGGTCCTGCCAAGCATACGTACATACAAACACACACACACACACACACACACATACACAGCAAGGAGAATATTAAACAAACGAAGCAAAACACAAACACAAACAAACAAACAATAATAATAATAATAATAATAAGAGAAAAAATTATATAAGATTAATAATTGAAATAAAATAGATTATATATATTAGACAAATTATATAGATGTATGTAACCTAACCTAACCTAAACGCACATGCACGCACACACACTCGTTACGTCTACACAGGGCAGGTCAAGACAGGTCGCTTGGAATATACGTACATGTGTGTGTGTGTGTGTGTGTGGAAAAATATGGAGGTGGAAGATGATGACGATGATGATAATAATGACGATAATGATGATTGACACGTCATCACCATCTTTATTGCTTTAGTGAGGAGGAGGAGGAGGAGGAGGAGGAGGAGGAGGAGGAGGAGGAGGAGGAGGAGGAGGAGGAGGAGGAGGAGGAGGAGGAGGAGGAGGAGGAGGAGGATACATATTTCTAACCACATCTTCATAAACTACAAAATTCAAACACACACATACGCGCACACACACGTACACACACACCCTTCTGGCCTTTCGTGTCTGTTTCTGTGTGCGTGTGTGTGTGTGGCCAAGGGGGGGGCGTGTAGCACATCACAGTTCATTTCATGTCCGTCTGTCTGCCTGCCTGCCTACCTGCCCTACACACACACACACACACACACACACACACACACGTACACACAATCAGGTATAAAAACTACACACACCACCACCACCACCACCAAGAGCGTCAAAATACCGCACACACGTACACATCACCACCCCAAAACGCACACAACACGGCTAACCAACACACACACACACACACGCACACCGTATCCATTTGGCACACGCACACGGCATCAGGGCAGCCATCACGAAAGTATAGCAACGGATCTTCTTGACGCTGCGTGTACGTTATCTAAGCTACACCATTTCTTGTGACCGTTTCGTCCCATCTGAGCTGTGTATCTATCCTCACATAGCCGGGACATCGCCTCTAATTTCTGTGCGCGTTCCTTGCTTAGGGTCTCGGCAGGGAAGGTTAAGTCGTTTGCCTCAGCCAGTGTGCGTAAGCTGAAGTAATATTTGGCGTACACGGAGGATGGTACGTTAATGTTGAATTGAATCATCACGAGGTATTGGCGTTCCAGCTCGTTCCTGTGTAGGTAAGGAGAGGTTATGTGCGTATGTGTATGTGTGTGTGTGTGTGTGTATGTGTTGTTTGTAGTGGTGGGCGTGTC
>JAXIVD010002310.1:32500-37500 GCA_036785275.1 Cancer borealis | reverse complement strand
AGGATTTGTCTTACCTGGTCAGGACATTATAGTGTCGAGGGAGTGTGTGGCGACAAGGTAAACAGGAATTCAAAATAATGTGTTGATCAGGACAGCCATCTCGGGTAGGTAATCTGGAGGCGTTGTCCGATTCCTTACCTCCACCATTGACTTCATCTATAAATATACTAACCACGCAATATTAAATAACCTCACCTATATTAAATACTAACTTATTATTTTAGTGTTAATTTGTTATGTTAACTGTTATTTTATCTCCGTTTGGTTTACGTAAATGGTAGTTGGATTTAAGTCATGTGGTTAGATATCCGAACGAATAGATAGACGCAGGAGATCCTCGTCTGTGATTGGTCTAGTGGATTGTTGTCATCCGTATAAGCGTTCTGATTGGCCGACATAATACGTTTGCCTCTGTGACGTCACGATGACCTTTCACACTTAATTTTCTCCTTAAATCGTGACCTTCTAATAAATAATAAAGCCTCACTAAAATTTCCCAAAGTTTCTCTACGCAGTTTCTTTTAATTTCCTTTACTGATAACGATTTTATTATTTTTATTTGAATTATCTGTATAGAAATCATAATGTTCTTGTATATATGAATTCCTTAATAATTTCACGATATCTTTATCATTTCTTTATCTATTTAACACTGATAAGAAAAGCTGGATAGTAAAACACGTCTCTAAGCACCTGACACCTTTATTAATTCATTAAAATACGTAATCAAAGGTGTACAAAATTAATTAATGGATTGAATAAATAAATAAACAAACATCTGAAATAAATTACTTAACCTTGAAAAAATATATATATAGAAAAAAATCTAGGTTAGATTATAAAAAAAAAGTAAATAAAGAGAGATAGGAAGGAAAGGAGAATAAAGAAGGAAGGAAGGAAGGATGGAAAGGAAGGAAGGAAGGATGGAAAGGAAGGAAGGAAGGAAGGAAGGAAGGAAGGAAGGAAGGAAGGAAGGAAGGAAGGAAAGGAAGGAAGGAAGGAAGGATGGAAAGGAAATATATAGAAAGGAAAATACGAAAAAATATATATAGATAGATAGAAAATAGATTGACTAACACTTCAAATACAATGTTAGGTTAGGACAAAGACAGGTTAGGAAGGGAGGATAGAAGGGAAGGAAGATTGAGATAGAAAGGAAGAAAAACCGGAGAAAATAGATAGAAAGCAAGGATGAAGAGGACATAAATAGAAAGAGTAATGAAAACGAATAGAATAGAAAATAATAAATGATAGAAAGTTACTTATAATAAATGTACTCGTAAGGAATTCGATCTTCTATAACTATCAATGATGTTTTTAATTCAAATAAAAAAAATACTCCTAACACCCCCAGAGAATAAAAAACAAGGAAATAAGGGTAGGAAATCACCTTTTTAACCTCGTATCTATAATAAAAATGACTTTACCCCCAAATATAAGGTAAAATACACCCCTGAGATACACTACATAATTTAAGAAGATAAAACACACCCCCAGAGAATAAAAAACAAGGAAATAAGGGTAGGAAATCATCTTTTTAACTCCGTACCTGTAATAAAAATTACTTTACCTCCAAATATAAGGTAAAATACACCCCTGAGATACATTACATGATTTAAGAAGAACCCCCCCCAGAGAATTCAAAAACAAGGAAATAAGGATAGGAAATCATCTTTTTAACTCCGTACCTGTAATAAAAATGACTTTAACCCCAAATATAAGGTAAAATACACCCCTGAGATACACTACATGATTTAAGAATGAAAAACCCCCCCAGAGAATTAAAAAAAACAAGGAAATAAGGATAGGAAATCACCTTTTTAACTCCGTACCTGTAATAAAAATGACTTTACCCCCAAATATAAGGTAAAATACACCCCCAGAGATACATTACATGATTATAGATGATTAAACACACCCCCAGAGAATAAAAAACAAGGAAATAAGGGTAGGAAATCACCTTTTTAACTCCGTATCTGTAATAAAAATGACTTTACCCCCAAATATAAGGTAAAATACACCCCTGAGATACAATACATGATTTAAGAATGAAAATCACCCCCAGAGAATAAAAAAACAAGGAAATAAGGGTAGGAAATCATCTTTTTAACTCCGTACCTGTAATAAAAATTACTTTACCCCCAAATATAAGGTAAAATACACCCCTGAGATACACTACATGATTTAAGAATGAAAAACACCCCCAGAGAACAAAAAACAAGGAAATAAGGATAGGAAATCACCTTTTTAACTCCGTACCTGTAATAAAAATGACTTTATCCCCAAATATAAGGTAAAATACACCCCTGAGATACACTACATGATTTAAGAATGAAAAACACCCCCAGAGAATAAAAAAAAACAAGGAAATAAGGGTAGGAAATCACCTTTTTAACTCCGTACCTGTAATAAAAATGACTTTACCCCCAAATATAAGGTAAAATACACCCCCAGAGATACATTACATGATTATAGATGATTAAACACCCCCCCCAGAGAATAAAAAACAAGGAAATAAGGGTAGGAAATCATCTTTTTAACTCCGTACCTGTAATAAAAATGACTTTACCCCCAAATATAAGTAAAATACACCCCTGAGATACACTACATGATTTAAGAAGAAAAAACCCCCCCAAGAGAATTAAAAAACAAGGAAATAAGGGTAGGAAATAATCTTTTTAACTCCGTACCTGTAATAAAAATGACTTTACCCCCAAATATAAGTAAAATACACCCCTGAGATACACTACATGATTTAAGAAGATAAAACACCCCCCCCAGAGAATAAAAAACAAGGAAATAAGGATAGGAAATCACCTTTTTAACTCCGTACCTGTAATAAAAATGACTTTACCCCCAAATATACGGTAAAATACACCCCCAGAGATACACTACATGATTTAAGAATGAAAAACACCCCCAGAGAATTAAAAAAACAAGGAAATAAGGATAGGAAATCACCTTTTTAACCCCGTATCTGTAATAAAAATGACTTTACCCCCAAATATAAGGTAAAATACACCCCTGAGATACACTACATGATTTAAGAATGAAAATCACCCCCAGAGAATAAAAAAAAACAAGGAAATAAGGGTAGGAAATCACCTTTTTAACTCCGTACCTGTAATAAAAATTACTTTACCCCCAAATATAAGGTAAAATACACCCCCAGAGATACATTACATGATTATAGATGATTAAACACACCCCCAGAGAATAAAAAACAAGGAAATAAGGGTAGGAAATCATCTTTTTAACTCCGTACCTGTAATAAAAATGACTTTACCCCCAAATATAAGGTAAAATACACCCCTGAGATACACTACATGATTTAAGAATGAAAAACACCCCCAGAGAATTAAAAAAACAAGGAAATAAGGGTAGGAAATCACCTTTTTAACTCCGTACCTGTAATAAAAATTACTTTATCCCCAAATATAAGTAAAATACACCCCTGAGATACACTACATGATTTAAGAATGAAAATCACCCCCAGAGAATAAACAAAACAAGGAAATAAGGATAGGAAATCATCTTTTTAACCTCGTACCTGTAATAAAAATGACTTTACCCCCAAATATAAGGTAAAATACACCCCCAGAGATAACTACATGATTATAGATGATTAAACACACCCCCAGAGAAAAAACAAGGAAATCACCTTTTTAACCTCGTACCTGTAATAAAAATGACTTTACCCCCAAATATAAGGTAAAATACACCCCCAGAGATACACTGCATGATTTAAGAAGGAAAAACATGTCCCCATATACTAAAAAACACACAACCCTAGTTACTAAAAACACCCCAAAGATAATAAAAACATATCCCCCAGACACTAAAAATACCCCCAGAGAAAAAAAAAAAAAAAAAAAAGTTACAAGGATAAGAAATCACCTTTTAGACTTGTAACCTAAAGTACCTGTAATCCTTTTGACTCCTTACCCTCCCTGTGTAGCTCCTCCTTCCCCTAGAGAGTCTGTGGGGGTAGTAAGGATGAACAGACAGCAGCAGGGTGTGTGTGGGGCCGCGTGGGAGTGCTTCATACCAGCCTGTTTGAAGTAATCTTTTTGACTTTTAAATTATTTTTCTTCAAGTTTAAGCAGAGTTGATTGGGATTTTCTCTCGTTCTCGCTCTCTTTCTCGCTCGCTTTTTCTTTCTCTCTCTTTTTCTTTCGCTCTTTCATTTTCTTCTCTGTAAATGTTATAAATATAGATTTTAATTTATTTTTATTATAATTTATTTTTGGGGTTGCGATTTTTATTTATATTGCGTTAAATTTTTGAAAATACCCAAATTATTGTATCGTTTATAATTATTTTTTTTGGATAACACACAGGAATGAATAAAAATATTGATATATATATATAGACAAAATTAGTCAAAAAAAAAATTTATATATATGTATAATTCCAAATTTTTGACTCAAGGGAAGAACAGAAAAATTTCAAAAAATGACCAAAAATAAATAAAAAATAAAATAAATGAATAAATTGTCCGGATGAATTAACTCACCCATCACCCGTCACCCGTGTTGTCAGGACGCACACCATCTCTTCACCCATGTGCGCGTGTGTGCGTATCTTTGCTTCTAAACATACAAACTTCTTCCCTTCCTAAAAATTCTTCCTTCTCATTTTCTTTCTTCCCTTCCTCTATTCTTCCTTCCTTCTTCCCTTCCTCTATTCTTCCTTCTTCCCTTCCTAATTCTTCTTTCATTTTCTTTCTTCCCTTCCTTCCTTCCTTCTTCCCTTCCTCTATTCTTCCTTCTTCCCTTCCTAATTCTTCTTTCATTTTCTTTCTTCCCTTCCTCTATTCTTCCTTCTTCCCTTCCTTCCTATATTCTTCCTGTGTGTGTGTTATTCTCTCTCTTTCTTTCTCTCTCTCTCTCTCTTTATTTGCTTCTTATTTATTCTCTCTTTAATTTTCTCTCTTTCTCCCAATTCGTTTTTTTTTTTTTTGGGTATAATTTTTGGCTTCAATTGTTTTCTTTTTTCTG